>JAMKFB010000143.1:0-43129 GCA_036247105.1 Cirrhinus mrigala | reverse complement strand
GGACAGAATTGTACCTCAATATAAAGTTTTTTTTTCCAGTTTATACATTTAAGGACATGATTTGTACAACAGGCAAACAAAATGTACCTTTTTATTTTTTTACAATCTGTTGGTACAGTATTGTACCTTGTTCAAAGGTACAGCTCTTATCCTTGAAGGAACCACTGTAGTGACAAAGCACTTTGTCAGTAACTGTAATCATCAAATGCATGCCTTTACACACTTTGTTCTTTGTTCCAGTTTACAGTAAGATGTTTTACTGTAAAATCTCTTTTTTGGTGAAAATAGTTTGTTTACAGTAAAGATTTCAAAAATATCAACAGGATGTAATTTTAAAAATATTTCAAGTCTTAATAAGTGAGTTACGGATTCAATGAATTCAAGTTACTGTCTTTATGAATCACTCATTGAATCATTGACTCGCCCGTTTGGTTAAAAAATGCTCAATCATTCAGTAATGAAATGCCGCTGTGTGTTGCTCAGAGATGCGACAAGTCCTGTTCTGCTGTAGCTTTGATTAGAGCTATTTTTGTTAGCAAAACACTTGTTCCGGACAGGCAAACAAGCGTCAGTCATGATTGCTTGAGATTTAAACTCAGATTTTAATACTCTCCTAATTTTTGTCTTCTTTGCTTTGCCAAAATAGGAACCTATGATGCGAGACTCACATGGCTTTGTGTAGAGGGGGAGCCATCTTATTCTGTATAGGAGTGTTTCTTTTTCCAGCCAATAGTCTTCAGTGTCTTTAAAAAATGTCTTCTCAGGTCCAATAAATAAATAAAGAAATAAAATCTTGTGCACTTGATCTGCAGTGATTCCTCCATTTTTTTTCAGTGTATGATTTAAGTTTTTAAATGCAAAAGCATTGCATTCATCTAGAACCTCAAACTTTATGCAATATCTGCAGTATAGAGCATCTGATGGTCATTGTAAACAAGGAAACCCTCTCCATACAGTTCTCTGAACCATGTCACAAAGAATTTCAGGAGATCTTTCATGTATTGCCAATGTTTCCTTGTTAGACCAGGATGGACAAGAAAGCACATGGCTGTACAGATACACAGGAAGTCGTTGTACAGCTCTTGTTGAAGAAGTTCTTTCAGAACAACCTTTCCTGTGTACAGCATTAGTTGTCTGTACTCAGTCACTTTCCATCTGTCGATTTCATTCATTCCCCTGGGGCTGTGGGCAAACACACTTGGGATGTTTGAAATTGGGAAGCTTCTTGTTTTTTTTGTTTTTTTTTTTCTTCTTGTTTAAATGCCTGTGCATCCAGCAGACATTCTTGTCTGCTTCTGCCCTCATATCCATGTCAGCACAAGTTTTTTTCAGCACTCCAAGACATGCTTGATGCATGTAATCAATAATTAAATCAGCAACCTATCAATATCTAGCTGGCAACGTGGAATTTCTTGTTCTCCATTGTGGTGCTTTTCCTGTTGCCGCAGCATGAAAGACCTGTCAGTACATAACTGTATATTGTCCAGCTTCCATTTTGTCATGTGCCCCAGCCACTGACCATTCAGAATGCAGTGGTCACATCCATAACACCCTGAAAAGGGTTTGATTTGATCAAAGCTTTAGCAGGTGCATTGCAGATGATGCCACTAATTTGAACTAGGATGTCTTCTGTGGTTCCACAGGCTGTCTTTCTCCAGTTTCATAATTTAAAACTGTCACACAGAAATTCCAAATCACAGGGCTTTGAATTTCCACATGTTATGGCCACTGGAAATACATCTATAAGTTTCAGATTGGTACTGTAAAGAACTGGCCAAATTAAAGTTTTTGAATTTTTGAACAGTGGGAGGCCATCAATATTAAGTCTGTCCCTGCACAATTGCATCTTAAGATGTCTCAGTGTGTTGAATGATCACTCAGTCAAGGCTGTGGATACAGCCTTGAGTCAGTAGAAATTTCAGCACACAGTGAATATTTGTATAGTTAATCCGCTGTACTTTCAAGATGTAGTAAAGGGGACTCACATCACCGATGACGCTGTGATATATGGGTCGCACGTCACTCAATGTGCAGTTATGAGTATATCAGATGACCAATTTCCACCTCGCTTAGTTCAGTGCATCAGTCAAGGACTGTTAATTTGGCAACATCTGAGTGCTTCATGCAAGTTGTTCAATAATGTTGACCACAACCTGGAGGGAGTTGGTCAACTGATTTATCTGAAAGATTGGTGGTTTTGATAGCGAGTAGAGCCTTGGATCATCAACACAAGGAAGACACAATTGTAATAAGATTAATGAAATTTATTAACAATGGATATGCAAGAGTAAATACAACAACTAGTGATAAAACCAATAAATGAAAATTCACTGCTTAGATAATGGGCAATCAAACATGAAAGAAGATATCAAATAAATCATAGAAACAAATAAATGGAGTGACAACAATATGGAAGAATGCAATGCTGTTGAGCTGAATGTAGCAATGGAAGAGATTTCTATGGTAATGTTGCTTATGGGAAAACCACTTAATGGCTCTGGTAGACTTAACGATAAATGACTACTTTTTTATCTTTGAACAAACAATACAGCTATTATTTGTAATGATACAACCCCAAGTAAACAATATCTAAACAGGTTAGAAAACATAGGCTGCAGGTATAAACTAAGCCAAGGTCTTTAGGAAAGAGATTTGTTAATTTTATAGTGACGTTCCACGTGGTCGGGTGATCAGTCCAGCGGCAGAGACGTCTTCCAGTGATGATGCAGGTTGTGTACAGTGGGGAGGGCACAGAGTTGCATTCCAGTAGCCGTTGATGCGCTGACTTGGAGATGCTGAACTTCTGTTGTGCCAAGGGGGTCCTTAGAGCATGGACTGGGCAGCTGGGTCAGATAAGTCTTCACAGGGTCCTTTGCATTTTTGAGGAGCTGTGTGCTATGCGGACTGGGCTGCACTGCTTTAAGAGCACCCGAATGCAATATATAAGGTTTATTCAAGAACTGAGCTGAACCTTATGTAACACGCTTGAGAAAGCAAACAAGCATGATTGGTATTTGGGTTCTTTTGTTTATTCAGCGAGCAGTTTTACAAGTCTTGCCACGGCTCTGTGCAACACAACAATGCGTGAACTATACTACGACACAGGCCAGAGATTCAGAACAAGGAGTGTCTTTTGGAAGGGTATCTTTATCCCTTTCTGATGATGAGGAGATTGGAATCTGGCACCACTCCATTTCAAGAATTCTGAAGGAATTTTTAACATAGGCATTTCCAACCTTTTGATTGGTAAGGGGATACCTATAGTCCAATGGGAAGTCCTCTCTTAGGTGGTCGTGGGTGCAGAAGGTCTTCCTTCCTGTCCTGCTAGAGGTGTCTGGCAGTTGTCTTGGCATCTGATGTTTCTGAACATTTGTTTATGTTCCTTCCCCACGATCCAATCACAGTATGGCACATCTCCCTCCACACTTGGCAGTTAGAGAGAGGGGCCCTGCGATAAACTGATCCTTGGAATGCCATCTTGACTGTTCACTACAAACATTTAGAGAGCTCATTGCTTATGCACAGTTACTTTTTGTGGATTTTAGTTCAGCTTTTAATACGCTTCAGCCAGAGTTACTCTTGGACAAGCTTGTAAAACTTATTTCAAAACTTATTTCATAAAACACTTATATATATATATATATATACTGTGAAATATTTTTACTGTTTAAAATAACTGTTTTCTATTTGAATGTATTTTAAAATGTAAATTAATTCCTGTGATCAAATCTACATTTTTCAGCTTCATTACTCCAGTCTTCAGATGTGACATGATCCTTTAGAAATCTTTGTAATATGCTGATTTGCTGTTCAAGAAACATTTTTTATTATTATTTTATCATCAATAATCAAAACATTTTTTCAGGATTCTTTGATGAATAGAAAGATCCAAAGATCAGCATTTATCTAAAATAAAAAGCTTTTGTAACATACACTATACCAATCAAATGCTTGGAGTTAGTATAATTTTTGAATAAATTATAGAAATTAATACTTTTATTTAGCAAGGATGCTTTAAATTGATCAAAAGTGATAATAAAGACTTCAAAAGTTACAATGTTACAAAAGATTTCTATTTCAGGAGCCCTCACCCATTGACTCTCTGTTACCGCTCCCTCTGCTGTTTCTTGGGTTACTTCCTGTTTGGTGGCCATTCAAGGAGGCCTATACCAAACAGGACTCCGTGAAGTATTTTTTTGCCTGTGCGGGCTCTACCAAGCGTTTATCCTGTTTCATTGCCTTGTTTTTGTTAATTCTGCGGTTTTGTTTCTTTGTCATAGTTTTTGTCTTGTTTTTTGCCATAGTTTTGTCTAGTTCATTGCCATAGTTTTTGCCTAGTTTCATAGCCTTGTTTATTTGTTACTTTTAGACTGCTCACCAATATTCTGACCTATTGCCTGTTTTACTGGATTACGCTTTTGCCTTGCCTTCGTATTACTGTTTGTTTGGAGATGGACCCTGCCTGTCTTGACTACGTTGTGTTCAATAAAGCTCGCATCTGGATCTATCACACTTCTCAAGAGTCTCGTTACACAGATAAATGTTGGAAACCTGAAAAAAGAGTTAACTCTAAATAGCTGTTTTCAACATAATAATAATAATAATAATAATAATAATAATAATAATACATGTTTTTGAGCAGTGAATGAGAATATTAGAATGATTTCTGAAGGATCATGTGACTTGCGTAATGATGCTAAAAATTCAGCTTTAAAATCAGAAATAAATTACATTTTACAATATATTCAATAGAAAACAGTTAGTTTGAATAGTTAAAATTTTTAAAAATGTTACTGTTTTTGCTGTACTTTGGATCAAATAAATGCAGGCTTGGTAAGCAGAAGAGACTTCTTTAAAAAGATAAAAAAATCTTACTGTTCAAAAACTTTTGACTGGTAGTGTATTAATTTTCTTTCGTACTGTGTAATACTGTATTCACAACCACACTTGCTTATAGTTAAAAACAAAAGTTTGGTTTCAATCTTGCTTTATTGTTTACTTTTTAAACATCTCTCTGCCAATTACTTTCAATCTTGTACAGAAATGTTCACAGGAGGTCATGAAAGAAGAGCTTTAGGTTTTGAATAACTGTGTGCATATGATATATCCAAAATGTAATATTATGGCAGAGGTGTTTGTAACATAAAACAAATGTTTGGTTTTGAGATGTGTTTGTGGTATTTTGAATGCAGTGCTTCATTTTGCATTTTGTGTGTCCAATTCTTGGATTTGTGTGTAAAGTTGAAAAAAAAAGGCAAAGTTTTGAAAATGTGTTTAAGGAAATGATGTGATGGTGACCCATACTTGGAATTTGTGCTCTGCATTTCACCCATCCAAGTGCACACACACAGCAGTGAGAAGTGAACAAACACACACACACACACACGTATTAGTTGTCAGCATTATTTCTAAATGCCTAGTTTATAGTTCATACCTGTTTCTCTTTCTATGTATTGCTGCTGCGATGAATACCATCTCCATCACACAACATCTCTACTACACCTAGGTTTTCCTTTCTCTGAACTCAAGAGATTTCAGTGTCCTACACTATTACACCTAAGTTTCATTTTCTCTTAACTCAGGAGAATTCAGTGCCGACACTATTACACCTAAGTTTCATTTTCTCTTAACTCAGGAAAATTCAGTACCGACACTATTACACCTAAGTTTCCCTTTCTCTGAACTCTGAATTCCTGTTTCTTGGTTCTGTGTTTAAGTGACAGGTACTAAATGGGTGTGTCTGCAAGTCACAAATAATAATACACTGACTAAATTTCAGTCTCAGAATGACCTTCCAAAAATTCAATTTACAGAAAAGTAAGACAACACCTTTGTTAATGCCAGTAATACTGCATTGTATTACGTTTGTAGTGCATAACTGAATATATTTAAGCTGCAGTCTTGTTTGCTTTTATATGCCCTTCCCTCACTAATTATAATCCATGTCACTGACTTGGTTATATATCACTGCTTGCATTACATGAGTGCACACTACTGGCAAAACTCATGCCATTGTTTTAATCAGAACATGTTAAACCAGGTGTAAAATGGTTTTGTTTCAAAGTCACCACTATGGCAGTTAGTGTTTGGTTGGGCACTGATATATGGGTTCTTTGTCATGTTGCTGTTATGTTGTATATTTACCCCAGATGATGTACAAGCACAACTTTTTACAGAAGGCATCTGATGCTGCGGACCCAGGGAGTAGTTGGGGCTTTGGTGCCTTGCTCAAGAGTCTCTCCCCAGTCACTGGCATTGAGGGTGGAAGAAAACGCTGGTTATTCGCTCCTCACACCTACAATCCCTGCTGGTACCAAGATTCAAACCCATGACCTTCGGGTTACAAGTTCAACTCTCTAATCATTAGGCCACGACTGCCCCCGTGAAGGAGGCATGTTGATCAGAGTGTGCCCCAAACCAACCCAGAAGCTGATGCACACAGAGTCATGACTTCCAGACTCGACAGGTGGACATGCATAGTAACGAGATGTTCTTTATGACATCTGGATGGCAACCACAAGCTCATTAGGAGAGTTATTTTTAATTATTCATTTTACATGAAAGCTAAACCCAAGCATGAAGGAGACTTGGGAATTATTCATTTTAATTTTATTCAATAGTAGCACACCATTGATTTCACCTAAGCCAAGCCAATTCTGATTTTATTACAACTAAAGACAGGAATGTGACTCTTTTGTTCAGCATTTGTATAAAACAAGTGATTCCTCAGAGATTGGAGATTTTGCTGCTCCACGTCAACCTTTCTCACTCCTTGTGACTAACCTATGCTACTCCTTCACCAGAAACATGTCAAAGTGTGATGTAAGTAGACAAATTTGCATGAAAAACATCACACTCAGTCTAAAATATAAATACTTATAAAAGGCTTACTATAGTGAATCTGGATAGATGAGCAATATCAGTCGAGAAGACGTGACATATGGCTGTATATCAGCACTGCTCTGATTCAGCTGTAGGTAATGCCGATATACAGCCATTTTTCACGTCTTCAAGGATGATATTGTGTTTCGATGGCACAAGTGTGTAAATACATAAAATAACAATGGAGTGTCTTTGAAACCCTATTTTGTGCAGAACTACTTCCGTCCGCCACGGATTTAAATCTCAGTTTCAGAGTTTAACAGCTGAGCCCAAGCCTCTGTTACTAATTCCAAAACGTCACTGTAGAACTAGCAACGAAGGAATGTTGAGTTGCTTCATTGAAAGCTTGTAGTATTACTGTTTTTAAAGCTCCCTGTATTATGTAGAGTATTATGAGAGAGAAATGGACTGAGCGATTGTGGTTACCTGCATCTAATACAGAATTTATTCTTCAGATCAATCCCATATTCACGATTAGTTTGAATGTCTGCTGAGGAAAGAGTCATCTTTGTCGAAACGTTAATATCCTTATATCTAATGTGCAACCACTGCAGAGCCAGCAGTAAATTCCAGAAGATCTGGCAGAGGTGAGATGCCCTCAGGCGGGTTTATGAGCGCAGAACAGCTGACGATCCGGAGCTCTCATGTCCGAAAATGCAAATTTGATACAAATTTTCAAATAGATGCTATCTTTATTTACAAACTGCATATTGGAACTATAAACAAGTACACTGTAAAAAGCTATTTGTTGAGTCAACTTAAAATAATTTGTAACCTGGCTGCCTTAAAATTTTAAGTTCAGTCAACTCAAAAAAAGTTTATTCAACTTGAAATGTTAAATTATACTAAGTGACAACTTACATATTTGAGTTGAATCAACTTAAAATTTTAAGGCAGCTGAGTTACTTACCCATCTGTTAAGTTTAACAAACACATATATCTAAGTTGTTACTTAGTACAACTTAACATTTCAAGTTGAATAAACTTATTTTAGTTGACTAAACTTAAAATTTTAAGGCAGCAGGGTAACAAATTATTTTAAGCTGACTCAACAAATTGTGTTTTTTATTTTTTACAGTGTACATTCTCGCCTGAAAACATATTAAAACTACATTCTGTGACAAAAACAGTAATATTTATAAAACAATACTGGATTTGTGCATCTGCAATGACACTCGCTGTAAGAAGTACCGCAAGTGGACTGATATGATCACAAACTGTAAAACGGCTGTTGGAGTTCTGATATTGCTCTAATATCACACTCCTATCAACCAATCAGATTCGAGGACCAGAAAGAACTGTTGTATAAACATTAATATTTCCCATTCTCCATTTACCCTTTTGGAAGATAATGGAGTTGTAGACTGCAAAAGTGAGAGGCATCTTTGGGCACTGCATTATATTACATTAGAGTACAATGGGGCTAAAGGGACACAATTCAAGAATATTTGCTTTTTATTAATACTTTTTATTAATAATATTTACAGGGTAAAAGTGGGGTAAAAGACCCACAAGTATGAGGTAAATGGCCCCCCATGGGGGCTTTTTAATATTGTAAAATTGAGTAAAATATCAGTTCAAAATAACCACTTCAGGAAAGGTTATACCATTTTCTGTTAATAAAATACAATTAAATAAAATACAAAAATCTTACTTTAATCCACTTTAAAAACAGTAAATACCATAAACATATATTTTTAATAGTTTTTAGCAACTTTTAATGAAAAAAAATGTGTTAATAAAATAGAAAAACAGAACATTTTCAATTTAAAATGGTTAGTTTAGGCATATTTCACAAGTAAACCATTGTGAAAAAGGCTCTCGCTTGAACTGCACCTTCACTTACATTTTCCTTTTCAGTCTCTTAATTTTCCATGATATCTCTCTGCATCTCACTTGTGTGTGTTTGCTTTTTTCACTAATTTTCTTGTATATTTACAAAATATTTGTAAGTCCTAAACTGATACGTTGATACAGAACGTTAATTACTGAGCAAAGAGATACATGAAATTAGGCGGAAAAGTAAATATCTAAGAATAGTTATAATCAGTGGTGTAGTGGAGGGTATACACAAGTACAGTATACGGTGTATACACTTCTTTATCTTCTTTATTGATTACTGATTTGAATCAGTACATTATAACGAAAACAATACCTTACAAATAAAAAGATGCAGAAATTTCTGAAACCGGTAAACCCCTGTAAACTTTTCAGTCCAAGGATCCAGTAAACGAATGCGTTCAAATGGTAAGTTTAAATGGCTCTAATACAGGGAAAACCCGACCGATTTAATCAGAGATTGCGAAGAGTCAGGGAATAAATGAAGCGTACCCACTTCAGGCACCACTACACCACTGGTTATAATATATACAAATGTTAAACATAAAATAAGAAACCATCCGTGAATGGATTTAAAAGATTGGATGGGATGTGTTTTATTATAGTTTATATTATTTTACGTTCTTATACAGGCTATTCCTTCAACAAATTATTCAGATTTCATGCTGTCACAGAGATGATCGTGTGCAATATCAGTTATAATCTATTTTAGTCTTTGTTTTTCTTTATTCAAAATAAAATTTTATTATTGTAATGATTTTATGGGATGAGTTAATATTTCAAGTTTACAAGTTAAATGTCTCTTGGCCACAAGTAGCCAAACCGAACATGTCTGGCATCACACCGTTCATGGTTTAAGAAATGAGGCATGCAAAATTATTCACGCTAAAACTGTAGCCATGCAGATAAACAAATATATGTAGGTAAATGTATTTTGTGTGTTAAACAAGTTCATAATGATCACAGTTGATGGCTTGGTTTAGGAGCTATATGTGCGATGTAGTAACCTGTCGATATACAGCACGCTTTCATCTATTTCTTCTGGAAGATTATGTGGATGAAAACACTAAGAAGCGCTCGCTTAGTGTCTGGCTCAGTGCCAAAAGCTGCGTGAATCATACCAGTGTGACTATACATTTTTTTTTTTTTTAATTAAATATAAGATAAGCCATAAAGACTTCCGAGTCACAGCCGAGTCACAGGGCTCAAGTCCAAGTCAAGTCTTGAGTCATTGTTGTCAAAGTCTAAGTCGAGTCGCAAGTCTTCCTTTATTATGTCAAGTCAAGTCACAAGTCCTCAAATTTGCGACTCGAGTCCGAGTCGAGTCTCGAGTCATGTGACTCGAGTCCACATCTCTGATTAATTCTCTCCCCTTTTCCAGGTTTGCCTTATTAATTATTCGTTAAAACAGTGTGAGTTTATGTTGTGAAATGTTTAAGAGTGTGCAGATGTCAATAATATAGGAAATGAATGGTGATTAAAATGCTTAAAAATGTGATTGGTTCGGCGATGCAGGAGTTTGGACGCCACGCCAGGCCACATGTTGAGTAATGAGTCGTGCATATTTAGACTGTATGTTAATGAACATTTAATTCTGTCTGCTTAGTGTTCATTGGTTGATTCACAGATTGTTTGAGACATCTAAGCATTGTATAGTGATATTAATTATTTGGAAAGAATATTTAAATGTTTAAATTGTTTGTACTAGTAATAGATTGCTAAAAAGAACAACTAGGTTTTCAGATAATTCTGAAATGCCATGAAATATGTATTAATTCACTGAGGTATTGTTGATTTATAGATAACTAAAGATTATATCTCATCAACCACTTATTGTACCAATTGTAAATTAAGAAGAAAATGCAAACAACACTGTTTTGAAAAATTGTTTATTGTTAATTGTTATCAAAAGACATTATGCATAAAGTTCGCAGTGGAGAAGCATCGTGGAGTGTGTAGGATTAATTCTCTCCCCTTTTCCAGGGGTATAACACTCCCAGTAGGTCAGATCTTGAGTAAATATGGTGTGTCATTTCATTGTTATGCAGATGACACCCAGCTGTATCTGCTGCACAAATCCAATTTATTGTTACACACATATTTTCATTCTTAACTGTTTATGTTCACTTAAGACATAACCGACATGGGTTGACACATTTTTGTGTTTTTGACCATTTAGGCACGCAACTTAAGTTAAACGTTCACTTTACTTGTCCATGTTCTGTTCCTTCTCTGAGCTCATGCACAGAAATCCTCCTGAGGAACAGTGCAAGTTCTCTTTCATGCTTTTAAAAACATGAATAAATATAATCAACTTTAATAAATCATGCATGTTCCATTTTGCTAAAGTCAACTTAAATGATTTTACTGATTTGCACTTGAAATTTGGCTTTCATGGAGGAGAGAAAACGCACTGCTAGAAAGGGGGCGGAATGGGGTGCAATAATTGTATTTTCTTTATTATTGTATTTTTCATTGGAGGCTAAAATTGAAATCGTAACTGTATTTCGATTAATGGCACAGCTATAGAAGAGAGGTGCTGCAAAAAAAAAACAACCAAGCATGAAAACTTATTCTAGTACACCCCAAAAACCAAATCAAGACTTGCTAAAAGGGCATAATAGGATCCCTTTAAATACCTCACTTATTTACTGATGAAAAGTGATTAAAAAAATCCTGTGATTACTGATTACAGAAATGGCAATAAAATTGTTCTAAATAAATGCTAATGTAATGAAGTCAAACCTGAGCATGGAATTCTCCCGGAGTCTCTTGATCTCCTGACTTGATCTGCTGTCATTCGATAATGGATGTCTATATAATGCACGCAACAAAAGATAAGAGTTACTCTTACTACAGAATGTGTTGTGCTGTTAAGGTGCATTGCACTGTGCTCTTAAATACACACTAGTACTGATGTTATGCAGACAGACAATAGCCAATCAGGGGAGAGACAACTGAAGTCAGTACTCTGTTTCCAATAAATCACGTCATTGAGGAAGAGTGCTTGGGATTCCCCCACAATTCAAATGTGTGTGTGTGTAAGAGAGAGAGAGAGAGAGAGAGAGCCTTGTAATGGAAAAAGATCAGAGCGTCCAATAATCCAGTATCATGCATGCTAAATAGTCTTTGCTAGTGGTGGGCAGAGCGAGGCTTCATGAAACACTGAAACAGTTGAAGCAAATGTGCCGAAGCTTCAAAACAATTTGACACCCGTGGGATTTGAGCTTCACTCACATACATTCTGTTTGAAGCACAGTTAAATGTAAGATGGGAGACAACTGTGTAATGATTAATGGACAACTTTCTTTGGTTGAGAACATCTTCTATGAAACCATTACAGAAGAAATATTCATTCTGTTGAGATGGTTTTTAGATCTGGACCCTTTGTGCAAACAACCAAATAATTGACAAGACATTGGCATCTCCACAGCTCCTTGCGAAAACAGATGGCATTCTGACATGTGTAGATTTTTAAAACTCAATGTGTATATATATATATATATATATATATATATATATATATATTTTTTTTTTTTAAATGTCTCTAGATAGATTGACACTCTACAACATGCATGATATCTCCGAAGTGAAGAGCAATTTGGGTTTATAAAAAAAAAAATACACACATTTTCTATGGTAGCATATAAAAAAGTTCTACGTGGATATACAGTATATATTCCTTGAGAGGAATTGTGATGTTGTCAAATTTAGAGCCACCTTTAGTTATTAGCTCATTAATTTGTGAAGAATACCTTTAAAATATGTAGTGCTGTAACAACTATTTAATAAAACTGATCATGGAAATAGTTGACAAATTTCATTATTGATTAGTTAGAAATTATTGACCCTTCACAAAGACCCAGCTGCCTTAGTTACTGTTGCTATGTCATATGTTTACTTGCACCCTCATAATACAGTTATAATGGGAATTTGGAAAAAGATAATTTTAATAAAGCATTTGCCAAGGGTTTGTAAACGCTGTATTTATGCATGTTTTGACCTGAGGTTGTTTTGCATTTACTAGGGGTGTGACGAGACACTTATCCCACGAGAACGAGACGAGACAAGATTTTTAAACTTTTCTTAAGAAATCCTCAATGATGAAATATATAGGGAAAATAATATTTTATTCAACTGAAAAAGACAAAATGCAAAAAAAAAAAAAAAAATGTAGATGCATTTTGAACTTTATGAAATTAAACTTCCATTTTAATGAATGATATTCTGGTGAAAAAAGATTAGAAAACTAAACAAAATAAGGTAATTTACTAGTGGTTCTGACAAACTTCATTGCTTAAGTCTTTAAAAAACATATTCATTTAAAAAAAAAAACACAATGAAGGAGTCAGTGTCTCACTTTATTAAGACTTGTTTGACTGTTGAAATCTCCTGAATGAATGATTCAATGACATACTTGTTTTAAACGGGCAGTTGTCGCCACCTACTGGCGGAAGAGGATAAGCGTTACTATACATACACGTGTTAAGATACTTTCATTTTGATCGCTACTGTAGACAATAAGAGTTTATATCCAAACTATAAACTTTTATCCCAGTACTTCTGTTATTTAAATGTCTGTAACACAGAAATAATGATTATAATGTGGTTGAAAAGACTGTGTTCTTGGGTAAAACTCTTATATGCTTCTCCCTTCTCTTCTGTTATTACAAACAATACTAGTTCACAGTATTTTCCATTGCATAGGGGAACTAGACAGGGTTGTCCTCTAGCCATTTTGCTGAGGTCAACCTCAGATATCCAGGGTATATCTAGGGGGGACAGAGAGCACAAACTATCACTCTATGCAGATGACCTCCTTTTATTTATTGCAGATCCTCATAATTCTCTCCCTCATGTTATTACTGCACTAGAGCATTTCAGTCATATTTCTGGACACAAACTCAACCTCTCTAAGAGTGAATTATTTCCCATAAATCGTGCTGCACATTTGTTTGCAGTAGCCCCTGATAAATTTACATATTTAGGCGTGGTTGTCTCAAGAAATATTTCTGAGCTGTTCAAGCTCAACTTTACTCCCCACTAAGAACAAACTAGGATATCACTTGAAAAATGGTCTAAGCTCCCCAACTCTCTGATTGGTAGGATCAATTGAATTAAAATGATTGTGCTCCCTAAATTTCTATATTTCTTCCAAACAATACCTATTTACATTAAGAAATCTTTTTTTGCTCATTTAAATGAGGTAATCTCGTCTTATCTTTGGAATGAGAAACCTCCCAGAATTGGTCTAAATTTTTTGCAAAGCCCCAAAGAACAGAGTGGGATGGCCCTCCCAAATTTCCAATTTTATTATTGGGCTTGTAATTTAAGAGCTCTGTCTTATTGTCAAGGTTCACATTACATAACACACGTACCGGATTGGGTCCAAATAGAAGCCTCAGCCTGCCTTCCTTCCTCACTTTCAGCTCTTCTATTTTCACCCTTACCGATGGGTCTAGACTCCCATACGTTGCACCCAATGGTATGGAACTCTATTCAGATTTGGGCCCAAATTCGCAGGCATTTCGGATGGCAGAGAGGTTCAATTTGTTCTCCAGTTGCCAGAAATCAATGGTTTTCTCAGCCTCTGAATGACCAGACATTCTTGCTATGGCAAGGAAAAGGTATTTTAACATTTAAGGATCTTTTTGCCGATGGTTGCTTCTTGTCTTCTGCCCAATTAGAATCTCAATTTAAAATACCTAAAGCCCACTTTTTCAGATATCTACAGGTGCGGGATTTCACACGCAAGAATTTTTCCTCTTTTCCTTCCCTTCCTGAACAAAATCCTATTGATCAACTTTTTCCTGATGATCCAGAACAAAGAGGAACCATCTCTGACTTATATACAAAACTTCTATCTATATCATCCACTTCTGTGTCTGCACAAAAAGATTCCTGGCAACTGGACCTTAATATCTGCCTGATGGACGAGGAATGGAATGAGGTTATATATAGAATTCATGGATCTTCTATTTGTGCTAGACACAGCCTTATTCAATTTAAAGTGGTACATAGACTTCATCTTTCTAAGGCCAAGCTGGCAAAGATGTATCCTTCTGTTGACCCCACCTGTACAAGATGTAAGCAATCCCCTGCTACATTAGCCCATATGTTTTGGTTATGTCCTGTGTGCAAATCCTTTGACTGCTATCTTTGGTATTGTATATGAAAATAACACTTTCACAAAAAGTGAATTGGACTGCATTGCCCTTTCCTCTCTTTTGGCTAGGTGCTTGATTTTGATTAATTGAAAACAGTCATTTCCCCCTGGTTTTAAACAGTGGGCCAAAAACATGTCACAATTTCTGAGTCTGGAAAAAATAAGATTTAACTCAAGGGGCTCCGGACCTAAGTTCACTGTCATATGGCATCCTTTCATAAATTATCTTAAAAACCAAGTATAATTGTGAAAGGACAAACTGATGCTGATGTTGTCAGGTTTTCCTCTACATATACACAATGTAAAAGCACAATCTCTGTACGCAAGCTGATGTTAGTTGTGTTGATACGTGAATGTATGTTATTATTTAAATAAACATTATAAAATAAAATAAAAAAAAGAAATAAAAAAAAGAAAAGACTGTGTTGCTCTTTCTGCGCTCACATTTACCCCGACCCTCTGATTCATTAACATGGGCATTAAACTGAATATATATTTCATATTTGAACTCACTTTATTACACTGAGAACCCATCATCATGTTATGAACTGTAGGAATGTGCTAAAAAAAATATCCAGCTTTAAGAGCCAAATCCCTTTTAGTTTCTGTTTCCTGTAAATGCCTGGTTAGCTGAAGGAAGTATGGGAACTTCTGAACAGAGTGTAACTCCATTTCTCAACTCTTATAAACAGTTCTGTAATGTTGTTTACCAAAACAGGTTAGTTTATTAGGAAATATTTTTAATTGTAGGCAAATATTAAATTAAAATAGAAATGTAACATTTTATTAAATGTAAATAGGGATGCGCGTGTGTTATCAGCTGGCTGTGAATCCCTTTTACAGATGCAAAGCAGAGACAAATCTTTATCAAATTCAATTACCAGATTTAGTGACAGCAGTCTGGCAATACAGAAAGGAAGACACAGACTTACTGATATATTCAACTGCAGTCTTGCAGTGCCAGAGTTCTTAATAGAGAATGTGGTCTTAATAGAGTCAAAACTGTATTGTTATCTATATATTTAAAAAAAAATAAAAAACTTTTAAGTACTGATTTAAGTACTGAAAATAAAACAAACTAAAAACAAACAATTGTTTTATGCAGAATTGCTGCCAATTTGAAAGTGAAAGTAAAATGTGGGAAAAAAGAGGGAAAGAGGGAAAACTCCCCACCCACCCACAGTATTATCGATGTTGTCACGTCGATTAAGTGATGGGACAATTTCCTCACCATTACAACCTTAACGTGCATTTGCGTTTTGTTGCTTATGATGAGAAAATTCCAGAGTTGTGCGCACTCAACAAAACTGATGAGTTTCAGTGATGACTCATCTGAATGCCTCTGATTGGCCATTGCATTCTTAGGCTCAACAAAATCGTGTGCGATTGGTTATTATGCAACACTGTGAAAATGCCTATAAAGAATTAACTTACTCACATTCGTGTGCAGAGTTAGCGTAAATAGGCTCTACCAACAAGGTGGGCTATTTGCACTTAGTGTAAATAGACACTGTTAATTGTAAAGTGGACACATGTGAATCCTTTATTTATTAATTATTAATCCACAGACAGAAGAATGTTTTTTTTTGTTGCTGTTAAATGTATTTGACTATTGATGCCCCCCCCCAAATAAAGATCATAAAGTTTGATAAGTTAATCTTGATAAACAAGATATCAGTGTTAATACATTGCTGAGGATAGGCACATTTGGAAGAGTATAATAAAAAAGTGTGCAGATAGAATCTATATTGGGCTACATTAATTCAACAATTTTTTGCATTACCTCATCACTGTACTCTGCTGTGTCATGCAGGCAACTGTTTGTTCATCATATCGAAAGTGATACTGAGAGTGATGCTGAAAAAAATCACGTGGAAAATAAAAGCTTGGCAGCAGCTGCTTTCTTTGCGGTGAACACAAATCAATAACATTAGCAGTGTATTAAAGATCTCGAGAAAGTCGTCCAGAAAACAGAACCAGGACCGAGCTACAGCTTCTACAGTTATTAAGGGCTTCAGAATAGAAGCAGGTAAGCAAGAACAATCCCTGAATTTATTTAATTTCAGCTTATTTTAAATCAAGTATGTTTATCTTTAAAGCTGTCTTCAGAACAGACAAATGGGACCAAACGCTTCGCTCGAACAGATTTCTGAAGACAATTCACAGCAATCACTCTAATGGCCCTTATAGATCTGGAAGGTCTTATTGTAGGATTATAGATACATGATATGATGGTTCTCAATGATAGTGCTGATGTTTAGTGCTATATAAATTTATTTGAATTGATTCAAATACATTTGTGTAGTACATATACAGTGTGGTAACAATGCTTAGTATGTGCTAGAATTGCTAACTTCAGAAAAGGAAAAGAAGGGACACAATAAGGGGCGTTCAAAATATATGTACTGTATCACATAGTTCCATGTCTGCAGTTAAATATATGTATAAAAAGTGTATAAAAGTGTCTCAGAAATAATCACATTTCATTTGCTTAACCCATTTATGTACAATTATTCTACAAAGAATTTTAATGTTAAAGGATTACAAATTTAAGAATCTATTTAAAATATGCTGATCTTATGTTCTGACATAGCATCACATAAAAACTAAGGTGAATTATATTGTATTTAGCATTTAAGGTAAATATGATGTTATCAGACAAATGATTCTCTCAAGCAAAGTTTGTAGCAAGAGGTTCCTGCCAGTTCCTGTTCTCTTATTGTAAGTCAAATGAGCCAGATTACTGAGATGTTCACCTTTTGTTTGTAATGGCTCTTGGTGCCTCTGCCCCAGTCTGAGTAGTTATGATGATTGGATTAGGACAGGTGTAAATGGTGCAGGCTGCTATACCTGAATACTTCATTTGCATGCTTTGTTTGGGGTTGTCACCCAGGTGCTTTGTCTCCAGATCTAAGCACTGTCCCCTAAATGTATATAAACTACAATGTATCACTGCCTTAGTCAGACGACTTTTTGATGACTGCAGCGCCACGCAGCGAGTATCTGAATAAAGAGAAACTTCTGCTTCAAGATATCCAAAACGTCTCCTGGTCTCTAGGAAAAAATTCCAACAATGTCATGCAAAAAAATGTCACGTTACAAACAAAACATCGGCCTGAGTAAATTGTTCCACTACAGAATTGTGAAAGATGTCTTTCCTCAGCTACATTGCATGTTTTCTTCCCTTGGTGGATCTTGGGCTCACAATCAATAATCAAAAAGTGGATGGTAAAATTAGTGGATGGAATTGCAGTTAGCGTGAGTCCCATTCGCTGTGAAGCAATCCCTTACTTCATCACTGTTGTGTCTGCTTACACACAGTACTCAAATGGCTGTTTCTAACATCACAATATATATCAGACTTCTCTGTCACTGAGTTTTTCTTGTGTGATGGAGAAGTTCTGGACTGTGACTCGACAGGACGCTTATTTGGACAGTAAGATGATGAGCTTTCCTGCATCTGTTTTGAAAGCCTCGTTACATATGTAGCACAAAAATGACCCATGCAGATAGACTGGTTATGTCTGGACAGACACATCTGATTGGAGCACTTGCCGTTAACAGTGTGGAGGGTTTGCCTGAAAAGGTCCTGCAATAAATTTCGCTTTCGCCAACCTAGGAGCGCCAATTAAGGTAGTGAATTTAACTTTCGCCAACCTAGGGAGGTGAAATACGGTAGTGATGGGTACTCATGTCACAGCTGACGTTATGATTCTTGGATCACGTGTCAATTAATGTGTGGTTATGAGTACATCACATAAGAAAGATTGGTGGGATCTCTAACTTGTAGAACCTCTTCTGTATTATCAACACAAGGAAGACAAGGAAGTTGTAATCAAATAAATTTTATTAACAAAGATAGACGAGCAATCAACAACTACTAAATGAATACCACGAATGAAGAAGGAATAAAGTGCATAAGATGCATAAAATGCAAGTGATTATGTTGGGTTTTGCTATGTCAGAGCTACGTTATCTGGAAAGATAAACTGTTGCTACTCTGAAACAAATAAGGTGAATAACCTTACTATGCATCAAACAAATATGTGTAAGATTTGTTATCAACTGCAATCTGCTATATAATATCTAATGTAAATTAGAAAATCATATACTGATAATATACAACAATGCCAAGGTCTCTGGAAAAGGTTTGGAAGTGATATTTACGTTCGCTGCGGTTGAGTGAGCAGTCTGGTGGCGGCGACTTCTTCCACTGTTTGCGCTGGTGGCAGTACAATGAGGGAAAGGAATCCGTTTCAACAGCCTTGAAGGTGAAGCACTGTAGGATGCTGTGCTGATCTCCTGGAGCACCAAAGGGTCCTAAGATCTGGAACACGCAGATGTGGCCCTGGAGTAGGTGCTGAAGGTCCTTAGCTTGGAACACGCAAGCAAAAGTACCTCTCCGGGCTAGAGACTCAGAACTTGGTCAATCTGCTTTGTCTCTCTAGGATGGAGACTCAGGACGCTGCATCTGTTGTTGTCTCGCTGGACGAAGACTCTGAACGTAGATTATCTCTTTCCTCGCAGGCTGGAGGCTCAGAACTTGGTCATATCTGTTGCTGCCTCAAAAGCTGGAGACTTAGACTTGGTATCTGTTGTTTTCTCACCCTTGCGGGTTGCAGACTCAGACCTGTGTGTCTGTTACTGTTTCTCTGAACGGGAGACTCAGAACGAAGGTTTTTGTTAACGTCCCCTGGACGTGGCAGAGACTGTTTGTGTTTGTGTCTGTTCTGTTTGTGTCTTTTCCTTCACAGGACTCAGACTCAGAACATACTTGCTCTGTTGCAGTCTCTTTCCTTGACAGACTGAGACTCAGAACAAGGATTGTCTTTTGGAAGGGTACCTTTATCACTTTCCGATGAGGAGGAGATTGCAATTTGGCGCTTCTCCATTTCCATCCTGTGATTGGCTGGTTGCATTCAGAGTGGGGGGACACGTGGTTGCCCACCCTTCTGTCCTCCTGTGGAATTCATTTGCATAGTCCAAACACAAAGCTAGAAAAGTGTCACTAAAGTTTCACCAGTGCATTTATCACTTTCCAAACCATAACCAGAATGCATTTGGCAATGTTATGAACACATCAAGTCCAAACATGACGGGAAAAGATTGAACTATCATGCATGCATTCATTTGTCCATTAACAGCTAAGTTTGTGTAATGTGTTACACTACCCGTTGCTGTCACAAGGAATACTTATTTCTCTGAATAAGTATAAGATGTGTGTGTTGTAGTGTGCATCAGTTTTAAGGTTTGAAAACATAGTTATGAATGGATTTGGATGGATCTCCATGATCTCTTGTTTCACCCACTGCTGCTGCATCTGGAGGTCCTAAGGAATTTTTATGGTCGGTCGCAGGCCAAACCATTAGGAATTAGTCTCAAGGTGGGTGAAGAGCACAAACTGCAATTTGACCAATAGGAAGTTCTGTCCTTCCCGAGCTTTGTACCAAAGGTGGTCTTCTTGTGCTCTAAGAGATGTCTGGCTGTTGTCCTGGCATCTTTATCTGATGGCATTGGACAGTTTGCTTATGTTAGGCCATGTCCACACTAATACGTTTTTGTTTGAAAACGCATCTTTTTCTCTCCGTTTTGGCCTTCCGTCCACACTGAGACTGCGTTTTTGGTCAAGGAAAACGGAGCTTTTTGAAAAGGCTCTCCAAAGTGGATGAATTTGAAAATGCTCGCGTTTTCGCGTTGCAGTGTGGACTGTGAAAACGGAGCCTTTTGAAAACGATGACGCATGTTTAGTCATGTGACACATATTGTACCAATAGATATCCATGTTTATACCGGTAATTGTGGTTGTTATGTGCTATTCACTTTTTTATACTGCTTCTAAAGATATATTTGTACACTCTTCATATTACAGTCCTAAAAAAGATGACAGAAAATGTACCCACAGTTGCTATCCTGACTCCTGCAACTAAAGGTGAGAGCAGCTGCTTTTTAAATCAAACACGAGAGCGTGCGACATGGACGCATTAGTGAATGATGAGATATTTCCGTAAATAAAATGATCCTGCCAAGAACTGCATGAAAACGTATGATGTCTGTTCCGTCTGTATCATGTAAGTGAGTTTTTACGCATGCGCAGTATGGCGAATTTAACGTTTTTCCTACGTTTCAGTGTGGATGAAAAACGTTTGGAAAATGCTTGAAAACGCTAGTGTGGACGGAGAGTGTTTTAAAACGAAAACTCCATTTTCAAATGTATCCGGAATAATGTAGACGTAGGCTTAGTTCACCAAGATCCAATCAAAATGTCGCAAACCTCTGTCCACTATGGTGGTCAGGGAGGGGTCCCCTTGCCATAAACTGGGCCCTGGAATGTGTTGTCCACTACAGTCCAATTTTGAGAAATAATCTGATTTGCCTTCAGTCTGAACAGCCTTATAGTCACCTGTTTCACAAAAACACGGGATGCGGAAAACACAATTGTCTAGTTCATTATCAGTGACACACAAAGAAAGCAGAAAGCATGCATAGCTTTTTGTGGCAGTTATAAATATTATTATATGGTGTAAATGTATATTAAGCATGCATTAAGTTGATACACATGATTTCTCCCCCCATTTTTCCCCTATTATATACTTCACAGACACACACAAAATGCCTTGGTTACAAATGTAACCTTGGTTCCCTGAGATAACGCTATGCAGGAAAAAGGGGAGTCAAGAAATGATGCTTTGTCTGCATCCATGAGAGTCAGAGAGGTGGTGCTCCAGCACTGTTGGCCATTGGATAGCTGATTGCCTGGGCCATAGCCTTTATGGCCAGTGGTGTAATTCTGTTTTAATAAAATCAAAGATGTTTATCAGCAGTCATATACCAAGAGCATATACACTTTTGTGTATATTTTGTTTTGTGATTTAACTGAAACAGATAGAAGGTCTCAGCAACATCATTAAGTGATAGATGTGTGTGAAGACAGCATGAGCCATAAGGGAAAGTTCTGTCACTAATAATATAAGCAACGAACATTCAGCATTATTTCAAAAACAACAGATTCCAACGCCAGACTGCATCTTATTTAACAGAAATGAAAGTCAGCTAGATATGACTCATCTGCATTAGGTATATCTGTGTCACAAGATGTTTCAGAAAAGTAATGGGGACAATGTCGACCCTGGCAAAAATTGGTGGGGACATGTGCCACCCGTCCTAAGGAGTCTGACAACAGCCAGTGCTCCACACAGAGATCTGACTGATCTCTGACATGAAGAAACAGAACTGAGACAGACTAAATCCAGAAGAACTGTGGCAACAAGTCCAAGATGCTTCAAGAAACCTACCTGTAAAGCTACAGTACTTTCCGTTTAAAGTAGCTTTTGTCCCAGGTGCACTTGCACATTTTTTTTTTTTCATTTTTTTCTCCAAATTTTGCGAGACGGAGTGGATGATGAAATCAGATCTCTGTGTGGAGCACTGGCTGTTGTCAGACTCCTTGTGCAAACTAGATTATTACAATTAATTGCAAGATGAATGTTTGGAAATGTAAACTGATATTTCCTACTGACACACTACAGTAAAAGACAGAATTAACTGACGTAAAACCATAATAAAACATAAATATCACATTTACATAAGTATTCAGACCCTTTACTAAGTAGTTGAAGCACCTTTGGCAGCAATTACAACCTTTTTTTTATAGTTTTTTTTAGGTAAGAACAGAAAACATTTTACATAACAAAAAATAATAAAGTAAATAGTTCAACAGATAATAAAATAAGTTAAAATAATGAAGGTTGCCATAAAATAAAAAAAGATTGTCATATAAACTGTTACACATTTCACATGCGTATACACTATATCAATAAACAATTATATACATTTACAAATGCAAACAGCTAGACCACAAAGGAACTTGTTAACAATTTCCTCCATTTATTCTCAAAGATTCACTTTGCAGCCGTAGTGTATATGTCCATTTCCATTTCTCTAACCTACTATTTGGAACCATTCTTCTCTCGTAGGTGGGTCTTTTTTGTACTTCCTTATTCCTTGTCTTTTTACTTGTTTCCAATAAAATTTTAAATAAATATTTATCATCTTTCCCAACCTCATCTGGGATATCTCCCAAGTAAAGAACATAACATGATTTTGTTATATTTAGAGTGAAAATATTATTAATAGTAGACTGTACAACCTTCCAAAAATATGCACTTTTGAACAACGCCAAAATATATGTGTATGATGGGCTTTTTCTACACCACATTTCCTCTGGCATGGGTGGGAGCTTCTCATTTGTAATTCCTTAATTTTTGGCGTGGTAAAAAAAAAAAAAAAAGTCAAATTTTTCCAACAAAACTTACGCCACATTCTTGAGCTCGTTGAGGTATGTGGGATAGTACATATTTTTTTTCATTGATCAGGTAACAAGAAAATGCCTATCTCTTTCTCCCATTTAAATCATATATATTCTATTGAATGATTCCTTGAATTACTTATCCCTTTATATAATTTGGATATAGTCTTGTACCTTTCTTGTATGCCTGTATAACAACCTGCACAATCTGAGTAATCTGATTAAGAGAAGATTCTGAAGTCATTGCAGAAGATGGGGGCACTAAGCTTGTGGTCACTGTTGCTATGGCAGTTTCCGAACTCCCCAAACTCTCCTCTTGCAGAACTTCCTTGTTTCTCCTTAGAACAACTTAGCTTAGCACAACATAGACCACGCCACTTAGAACCAATTTTTTGTCTTGAAGAGAACCTTTTAGTCCATGTCCACACTAATACGTTTTCGTTTGAAAACGCATCTTTTTCTCTCCGTTTTGGCCTTCCGTCCACACTGAGACAGCGTTTTTGGTCAAGGAAAACGGAGCTTTTTGAAAACGCTCTCCAAAGTGGATAAATTTGAAAACGCCATTTTTGCGTTGCAGTGTGGACTGTGAAAACGGAGGCTTCTGAAAAAGATGATGCATGTTTAGTCATGTGACGCACACTGTACCAATAGAAATATATTATACCTATAATTGTGGTTGTTATGTGCCATTCACTTCTACACTGCTGCTAAAGATATATTTGTACACTCTTCACATTACAGTCCTAAAAAGATGACAGAAAATGTACTCAGTTGCTGTCCTGACTCCTGCAGCTAAACGTAAGGGCAGCTGCTTTTTAGATCAAACATGAGAGCGTGCGACATGGACGCGTCTGTGAATGATGAGATATTTCCGTAAATAAATTGATTGTGCCAAAAAGTGCGTTAAAACTTCTTAAGTCTGTTCCGTCTATCTAAGTGAGTTTTTACACATGCGCAGTATGGCGAATTTAAGGCGAATTTAACGTTTTCCTACATTTCAGTGTGGATGAGAAACATTTGGAAAACGCTTGAAAACGCTAGTGTGGACGGAGAGCTTTTTAAAACGAAAACTCAGTTTTCAAATGCGTCCGGATTAATGTAGACGTAGCCTTAATCTTTCCCTGAGGAGGAGGGATCTGCAAGTTGGTTCCTTTCAGATCCAACATTCTGATTGGCCTATGCTGTCAGAGGTGGCCATGGTATGGCCTCTCTCTGGCATGAGGTCTATTTGCATAGCGTAAAGTCCACATTTAGAACAATGTCTTTAAAGTTTTTCCTGTGCATAATTCACTTTCTGAACCAATTCTAGATTAACCTACACATTGTGCTGAAAATATGAAGACCGAACATCAATGAGTAATGCTGAGCATTGACCCATGCATTCATATATATACAGTATATACCTTAATAAGTAATGTTGCATACATTGTTATATCACACAAAGCACTCATTAAGTACAGTAGATGGACAGACAAAATGACTACTACTGCCACGTGTACCACTGCCACAGGGCCAGGGCGTTAACTGCAAGTTTTGTTTTTAACTGCAAAGTTATATTTCTTATTCATTATTAATTAATTTAGAGAAAAGTTTGACTTTTTTTTTTGTTAAGTTTTTTTTTTTTTTTTTTGATGACCAAGTGGATAGTGATGGACAGCTGAGTTGATCACGTTTGATCAATTTGGCCTTTTCAAATCATCACGACTTGCTTAAAATAAAATGTATAGATATATAACACGTTGAACATATTACAATGTTAGTAGGGGTCATATGATGCAGTTTCTTGTTTTCCTTTGTCTTTGGAGTCTTATATGCTGTTTATGCATAAAAAAGATCTGTAAAGTTGCAAAGCTTAAAGGTTCATGAAACCCTGGGCTACTTTTTTGAGATTTTAGCTAAGGTGTTTGTGTTCCACATCATAGATGACAATGTTATTATCTGTTAATTTTAATTGTTGGAGAAAACTGGTTAATTTTGAGCTTTTTGCGCTATTTTCATCTTCTGGGTTTAAAATCTACATTTTGCTGACGTCAGTTTGTGACGTGGCAACGGACTATAGTACATCGATGACGCGTTGGTGTGTCATAATTATTAATAAGGTGGCGTTTTCTTATCCTATGAGAAGACACTTTGCCTAATTATTCACAACAGCCTGTGTTGATTTGGTATGACAGACGCATTAGGCTGTGAGATTGTGTATATTAACTGAGAGAAACATTCATGGATCGAGAGAGATTGCTTTGTAAACGCGATTCATTCATATAATGTCAGTGAGTGTAATAGTGTTTTTTTACAGCTCCTTGACGCAACCCATCTAAAGGATTATAAATGCTGCAAAATGAGCCTTAAGAGTTAATAAAGGTGCAACAGCGTGTTCATATATATGTTTTCAATGCAGAGTGCAAATGCCTGTGCATTTATTTGTGTTTTGGTAACTCAATGGGAGTGAAATGAAACTGTCTAAACAGTCTGAATCTGAAGTTCACTCTCTCCCCTCTTCCCCCTCTGCTCCGCAGCGCACCACGCCCACTTTTGCAGCAGTTTTCAAAACTGTGGTGAGAACTAACCAGTGCTGAAATAGGGGTTCCATGACCCTTTAAGTCTCAAACCCAAAAAGATATTTATTATAAAAGTTAAGACTCAGCCACACCTTCCTAAAATGGCTCGTTCAAACACGCCCCCACATATCTACATCACGGTGTTTGTAGATTTGCATAACACTGCCCGAATGTATATGCAAAGAAAGAAGGCATAACTTTTTATACCGGCTGTAGTATTGTTGCAGCCACCAAACGTAAGTACGTTTTCACATTTTAAGAATTTGCTACTGACTATTTAAACATGATTTCTGAGCAGTGTAGAGTAGTGCTTGTTGTTTGTTGTTTCTACGATCACAAGTTCAGACATGGTGTTATGTTTCCGAGGCGCAATACGATGCAACACAACATGTAAAAAGACAGTATGAGTCATTATAATCAGTAGTTATTATGTCCCCACTGGATGCAACAAATGCCTTGTTTATAATGGGTTTTACTGTTTTTGTCATAACATTTCCAACATACGCTTGAGGTAATCGGCCAATCACAATGCACCGGATAGCTGGCCAATCAGAGAACACCTCGCTTTTCAGAACGATGAGCTTCGTAAAAATGCATTTCAGAAAAGTGGTGCAGAGGAGCAACAATAATGTACAGTATGTGGAAAACAATGTGTTTTTTGAACTTTAAACCACATAAACACATTGCATTACACCAAATACTCAAAATAATGTTATTTTTCTTGTTCTTTTTAGCAACATCATATGACCCCCATTGTTGTTCCATTAATAATTGTTATGTGAGGATGAAAATATAAATGGTGCTATTATCATCGGGGCATTAAAAGCAGTGCGCTCACTGGCAGTCCGGTTTATCATGAAAAAAAAGGCCTATATAAGATCAGCATTTAAACACGGCTTTGTTGCACTATAATAAACACAAGAATTATCTGCATGATGCCACTGTTATTTTTATTATTGCAAAGTGATAAGGGATAGGTTTGCTTTGACATTTTGACTTTTGACCAGTGTCACCTAAAGTCTTTATTTATAGCTTATGGTAGCCAACATATTCATAATTCATAAAATAGTTTTTTTTTTAAATGTTAGTATGTTTAATTGACAATTGATTTTGTGAACCAACAACATCAGCATCAGAGCGCTGAGTGTCTTAATCACGCATCACTTTATAAAATCTGTAGGACCTCATTCCCTCTTGTGATCTCTCCATAGTTCTCTTGGGATTACAGAGGGATCCCTTTAAGCCACTTGATTCAGTTGAGCTAAAATATCTGTTTCAAGATTTTGCTGACTTCCATTAAGATGGTGGGGGACCTGCACACATTCTCAGTCAACGAATCGTGCCTAGAGTTCGGTGTGGCTGATCCTCATGTTATTTTGAGACCCGGGCCTGGTTATGTGCCCAAGGTTCCCACCACTCCTTTTCGAGATCAGGTGGTGAACCTGCAAGCGCTGCCCCCAAAGGAGGGAGACCCGGCCTTTGCATTGTTGTGTCCTGTCTGTGCCTTGCGCATTTACGTGGAATGCACACAGAGCTTCAGACACTGGGTGGTGGATGCCATCACCTTGGCGTACCAGTTCCAAGGTGAGCCGTGCCCCCTGGGAATGAGGGCCTACTCCAGGGTGTTGCTGCAAAATGCCTCTCTTTCAGACATATGTACAGCTGCAGGCTGGGCGACACCTGACACCTTCGCAAGATTTTATAATCTTCGGATGGAGCCCGTCTCCAAGATGAAATTCACGGTGCTGATTCTCATCTCCACAGTATATTTTTCTTATTCATTAATATGTAAGATTAGAAGTACCATAACACAGATTTTGTTTATTAAAGCACAAAATAACAATGACTTCAACAAAATACTGGATTTTAAAAACGTAAATTTTATTTTTACAGACATTAAAAACAAATAACATTTATTTGACTGTAATTAGAATAACATTACATTTGTTTCTTACCACTGAATTAACAATGATGTGCTTCTCTTTTGGTCAGTACACAAAAACTTATCCATTAACATCATGTTCTCTTCAATTAGACGTGTCAAATTTCCCTGAAATCACAATATTTACTCTCTTATATATATTAATTATAAGTAATTATTCATCAAAGAGATCAATCAATGAATGTTATTCAGTCAATAAAAGAAACAACCGTTATTTTTTTAAATACGAGTGCATAGCTTTCTGTGGAAGACAGGATTAAACGCATGCTGAAGAAGCGCGTGCAGAACAGAGGCACGCAGTAAAAAAATATACAAAGAAACCCAGTGCTTATGATATGATATGATGTCTACACTTTATTAAATGCTTATTTTAGACATGAAACTCTGCAAAAAATAGTTTGTGTATGATGAAAAAATTATATATTTCAGCATTAGAATAATCAGAAACATCTGCAAAGTTTTAATTAGTTTACATGGATATGACGACTAAAGTAAAGGGAAGAGTCTTTTTAGGTAATAAAATTTAACCTAAAAATAACCTGCAGGGAAAGTTCTATGTAGGTTATAAAAATAAAACCTAAAAATAACCTGCAAGGAATGTTCTGGGAAGGTTCTTTTTAGGTTACAAAATTAAACCTAAAAATAAAACCAAAAAATAACCTGCAGGGAACGTTCCGGGAACATTCTTTATAGGTTATTAAAAAGAGAACCTACAGGGAACGTTCTTAGAATGTTCTCATTTGGTTCCCAAAAAAATAGGGGAATATTAGGGGAACATTCTGTGTTTGCTGGACACTTTTAATGCTCCGATGCAAAGTACCATTTCTTTAGGGTAATGTAACACATCATTCATATTATATAAACAGAAAACAGACAGGGCAAACTTCAGGTTCTGACAAGGCCAACACAATAAACAAAATCCCAATCTCAACCACCTCTTTCTAACCACATCAAAAGAAAAGAAAAGAAAAATGTATCTTCCCTAACTAGCTAACGCTTTAAACAGACAAAGATAATAACAAACAAAATAAATGACACTGGAACCCTGCAACCCAATAAAGCAATATTTAAAGAATTTACAAATCATATTTATGATTCATAAATCAGCAAACACAACAAAAATACAATCTCAGCACAAAACAAAACCATGGTCAGTCTGAGGTAGTGAGTGATCGTTCACACTTAGGTCTCAAGAATGAAGAACTGATCAGTGAAAGACCAGATGGTGATTGTATCAGTCCAGTACTGAAGTTCTTATCCTGCCTTATACAAATTATAAGCTTGAAGGAAAACAAAGCAGTTCCTGAACTTACTAACTAGCAAATTATTAGGAAAGGTTATTTGCAAAGATTCATAAAAAATCCACTGCGTTTTCTGCATCTCAGATGTTGGGAGTAAATGATGACTACCATGCTCATTATTACATTAAACAACAAACAGGGTTCCCACTCTTTTTCAGTGATCATTTTCCAGGACTTTTCAAGGACATTTCCAGGACATTTATATTTTAATTACAGTGGGAAAAAAGTAATATATTCCTTTCTCAAAAAGTCTTTAAAAACATACAGTTTATGGCCACGACTTAACTATAAAATCAGCTCTTTAATATGAGTTATTAATTATTATATGAGTTATTAATTATTATTACAACAAATGATTTTCAGAACCAATTTCATTACCATAGCAAAATAAACCAATTATATTGGAAGTATTAAATTATTTTTATTTGCCTATTTGAAAATAAAAATAAATTAAATCGTTTCATTATTTATGCTAATAATATTAAAGAAAAATATTTAAAATCCTTTAAATATTTTAATTTAGTGTTGCTTTAAAAGGGTCAAGTGAAAAATTAGTGGATTCTGACTAACTTAAACACCTCTGATTGGCCATTGCATATCACTGTTCATCGAAAGTGCCATAAATATTCACAGAAAGCAGTTGCCTATCAGCAATTACTGAACTAAGTCTGTACTTGGTACTACCAGTACTGCAGAAAAGCTGGTATTGTTACGTTTTATTAGGCAAAAGAGGAGATAGAATGAAAATATGACTACATGAACAAGATGTTTTGTGCTCTATTACAGGGCAAACTTTATGTAGCCATTTAAAATTAGAGGTAACCACTGCATTTTAATCACAATTCAATAGGGCTGGACAATGATTCAATATCAATTTATTTCACAATATAATGTTTTTCTATAATGGTGATATGATTTCCGATATTTCAATATACATTACCAGTGTATCCCATACACTGATTTATTTGTGGTGGTTGACATCTTTGAATATACATGTTTCAAAATCTAAATGTGGTTGTTTTAAATGTATCTTTGAAGGGAACTGACTGTCTTTAGAAAAGATTTTGATGGCATTTTATCTGATAAAGTAGTGTTCATGAGTTCAGTGCTGCTTTGTGTACAAGGGTTACTGGGGAAACTGATGTTTCTGCCACTCCAAAAGCGCCTCTTACTGGCAGAGAATAAATTTGGTATTTTCAATAACCCCGTCTCCAGCAGCATGTTTTTGTTGTTGCTCACTGTTTTAGTGTTTTCTGTAGCAACTCTGAGCAATTTTCATATTTATCCTGGCTGAATCACTAAAGAACAATCAGCCTATATTATACTGTAGATTAGTTAATATAATAATATTAATAAGGTCGTATTGACCAAAATTAAGACATTTTTGGCCATATTGTCCAGCCCTACAATCCAAAGAATGATTCTACATACATGATCAGTTTCTGATCCAATATCAAAATTTGAAGCGAAAACAAAATGGTCTAACTTTATCTTTGTGAAATTATGCTACATAAAAAAATACCTGCAGGAAAATGCAGAACCTGATTTTACCAAGTACGACATGCTCCTGGATCAACATCTTTGTTGATGGTGATTAACCAATCAGATTTGAAAAAACAGTTTATAGTTTTTGTGAAGTTTAGGCTTAGAATCAGTGTTTGGTGCTTGTACATCAGTGTTATTCATCTATCATTTCCTCTGATTTTAGGGATTACTCACGGGTAAGTTTAGGTTTAGGTGTAAGGATGTGGTCAAGATTAAATTTTTGGATTAAAATATTGTTCCAGGGTCAACAAAATATGTTGACCCAGGAACACGTCTAACTCAGCAAAATCAGGACGTGCGCAGGAAAATAGCACACTGGTTGATTGAGAGTGCAAATTCACTCTCTGACAGCAGGTGGTGCTTATGGAAAAATAGTGTTTCCTTGGTTACCGCTGTAAACAATGCAAAGCAGCACTGTGCCCAGAAATACTACTTTAGTATGGATAATACAGTAACAAGAAAAAAAAAGGAAAATACCATCTAAGCTTTTCTGAGTTCCCCTCAGAAATACTATCATATAAATACTCCCCAATTAAATATGGATTTTCATTTTCATCAATTTCAATATTTTGCACATCATGAACAGTGAGCTTGCTTTGCCAGTATTTTCCTCTTTGCGTTCATCTTCAGCATCTCTGAACTTTGTTGAAGTACAGACTTTGTAATATTTCCACACAAATGACATTTCGGAAAATGCTTGCAATACAGTTTGTGTGCAAGTCCAGAACAGAGATTGGCTGAAATAAAACAAAAGAGTTGATTGCTAATCACACATTTGGAACAGAATCTGGCCAGTTACAATTTATGGCACTTCAAACATTTTCTACTGCTAGCATTATTTGTTGTGGGCTTGGTTAAAGGAGAACACAATTAATTTTTTAAAATTATAATTTTCCAGGACAACTGCAAGATTTTCCAGGACATTTTCCATTTTCTCTCATTTTCCATGTGGTTTCCAGCACTGGTAATTAATGAGTCATCAATTTTCCAGGTTTTCCAGGACGCGTGGGAACCCTGAACAAAACACCTCAATTGCTTAGAAGACATTCTTGTCTACGCCTCCTCTGGGGTCGAAACAATGACGGAGTGTTCACAGCTCACTCAGGGCGGGTCTGTGCTAAAACAGCGTCAGTCAACAAGTGTGGGAGGGGCTTGTGCAGAACTACATCACTCTGCCAAGAATCTCAAAACAGCTTGATCTGAGAAAGTAATTATTATTATTGGGGATTTAAAAAAAGCACTGGGTGGATTTTTATCATTATAGGGTAACGTAAATTTTGTACAAGTTGAATTTTGCATCCGATGACCCCTTTAAATCAAAAGGCATCTTTTCTTGAGCCTGATCACAGAAAAATCAAACTTTCCACACATTGTTTTGAGATCTTGACCACTACACCATGCAGCTCCTGTCCTCTCCACAAAATAATTCGGCAGCTGGTTTGCATAAGGCCCTTGTGCTTTTGTAAGACATGACCATACTAAAATTCACAGAGCTGCAATTAATATATTTTTCCATAAATAATTGGATGATTATTTTTCAATTAATCAGATTTTAAAAAAACCTGCTCTGTTCAAACTGCCCTTCAAACAAAAAAAAAAACATTGCAACAACTTTTTGTCCACTTTCAAAAAAAAAAAAGAAAAAAAAAAAAAAAAAATATATATATATATATATATATATATATACAAATGAACAAAACAAAATTACTTTGTGTTTGTCTTTCTCCGAACTATAAAGAGGTAGTTACTGTTATTCAGTCTTCCAGAAATTTATTCCAGAATAAAGGTCTCTGTGCGGTTGGTAAAATTGCCTCAGTTTTACAGCAGTCAATTATAAACTTTTGAAGTATTGTGTTCTGCTCATAAGGGGTGTTCCCTCAATTCCCCAAACTTCATATATTCAGGTCAAAATGAAGCTCTCCACTCAAAACAATTCAATCTTACTGAAAAACCAATCTTTGCTCTCAGACATGACACACAAACCCTCAAAAATACACATACTACAACACAGTTTTACTGGTAATAATTGTTGCTTGTGGTTGCCTGAGAAACAAAAATCTTTTCACATGATGAACACAACAAATTGATGCTTTTGCAAGTGTTTTATTCCTTAATTTAATGTAATGTAGAGTACAGTACAAAACAGCAAACAACAACAAAAAATATTTTTCTGCCCCAGCATCCTGTTTTTGGTTTGGGACAGGCCAAAGAACCTCTTGAACATCACAGGCTAAATTGGTCCTGGCCAGGCAGTTAAAATCAGGGTAAAATCCTCTTGCATGCCTGATCCAACCCTGGCACGCAGCAACTAAAATATATGAGACTGCTTGTCTTCTCGCCCTTTCCCTGCCTCTTTCTCTCCCACGTTGTCGTCGTCCTCCTCCTTCTTCTCCTTCTCTTCAAAATTACACATTACTGTATGCAGGATATTAATTGAAAAAGCCTGGATAGGATTCACAGTTACACTTTTACTAGTGGTCTGACAAAAAAATAAAAATAAAAACACATAAAATAAAAACACATTACATTGTCATTGTGAAATAGAAAATAAAAAGAAATATGGGCACAAAGGCAAAAAAAAAAAAAAAAGAAAGTCCACTATCAATTTGTAACACTTGTGTTGTCCTCTGTCTATATCCTTTCCAGTTGAAGGTTGTTAGAGTACTTTGAGCTATTTCAGAGAACTGCTTTATCATTGGATGATCTATATTCTCTTCATTAGTGAAAGTCAAGATTCACTTGAACAATTCATGGCAAATTTACAAAAAGTCTAATAGAAATGTGTAGAAAATATGATTGACGGTTTATGACATCTAGATAAAAAAAGTGCATTTAATTATTTAGACGATGAGCTCATGATCTGATGTTACGAGGGGTAAGACTATTGCACATAGAACTATATAATACATTTTGAGCAACATGACAATAGCAGCTGATAATGTAGGAAACCACAGACAAATGTACATAACCAGTTGCATGAATGTACCAAAGCAAGCTCAACTTGTTCAAAAGAATGAGAACTATTTTATTATGTGCCCAAGTGACTAGATGGTGTGGAGGTTGAACAAGTAGTTTTGAGAATTTAAATTTCTGATCTGAGAAATGCACCAAAGTGACTGACTTTGGTCCTTTTATCTGATTCTGTTCTGATTGGTTCATAATAAATTTAGACTCCTATGTTTCCACTTGGGTAACTGTGTGCTAATTGAGCTCAAACTTTGCAGACTTGAGTGAGAAATATTGAATGCTAGTGCTTTCTAAATGATCACATGGTGTAAGCACTGAGAAATGTAGGGATTTGTGTGTAGAGTTTTGCAGTAACAGTTCACCAAATCTGACTCATGTGTTAAAGTAGGGGAATAGTGTTTGTAGTTTAGGGAAATGGGTGTGCCTTTTAAAAAATAGCATTTGATAAATGGTGTAATTATGTAATTGACATTATACTTTTTACCTGACAAATAAAATGTTATATTTGATTTATTCTGATGTCTTCTGAAATCATTATGACTAGTAGATCATGTGGAGGCTGATGTTACCTCAAATCTACAGCCAGGATATACAAACTGAAGACACCCAGATTAATGGAGCAGTAGGCATATCATCGTGTGATCTTTTGATTCCTGTTTATCACTGATCCAGCAAGTTGTATGGGAAATGAATAAGTTAACTATACTTTTTATCCAAAGCCAGCAGTAGGCAGTGGATTTTAAGTGTTTAGTCAACCTATATCCTCTGACGAAAATCAGACTGGTGAATTTGTGATCGTATGATCCACGTAAGGCGAACTTGAGACATAAATGCAGCATCGGGTCCCTGCTGAAAGAATAATTGAAAGTATGGTATGTCAGGAATGACCAAATATCTAAATTAATTCACAGTTGATGTTTGTGACCAGCTTTTGATTAGAAATACAGTGTAAATTTAATGATCACTTGAAATTGGAGTCAGATTAAACACGGAGCTAGACAAAATTGAAACTAAATCCTGATAAATTAAGTGAGCTTTGCAGAAAGACCAAACACGCATTAAACCTTCAACCAGATCACTGGACTCTGCATTTGGGCCGGCAAGTGGATCCTTACAGTGTTTTCTTCTTTAGCAAGAGGCCTCTTAACCTCTGGACTTTGTTTCTAATTTGGCTGGTGATGTCTTCCTCAGTTTGTTCCTCTTTATTCTCTTCCTCACTGCTGCCTCCAGACACAAGGAGTCTAATTAACGAGTCAAATTAAAAGCCAGATGCTGAAGGTTCATCAGCTGTAGTTAGAGTTGAAGTTCTCATTCCTGTAGAATCCTGTTGACAGAATCTCATCAAAACATCAGATAGTAAAGTAAATGCCATCATTTATGCTAAATGGTGCCAAGCTTAACACCCTTCTATCCTCACATTCTAATGGGCAGTTCATAATGAGCAGCAGACTGCATGATTTAATTCTTCTCATAGGCATGGACTTCTCTGGATAGGAATAAAATCAGTTTGTTTCTTTTTACTTTAGTTATAATTAATGCAGTTGTATTTGTTTTAGTTATTTTACATCACTATCAAATAATGACCTTTGTTTAATTTCTCTAATGTTACAGAATATCCTGAATAATGGGTTCCTCGGTTTCAGTTTCAGTCATCAATCGAACTCCTTATACCTGGTACTTTTCCACCCAGAATGGAGAGGTAATGATGATTCACTACATGAGATTAATTATTATTTTAATTTTGTACTTTTTTCTGGTTAGAATGAATAATAACTGAGGGCATCACATAATATCTCACAACAATATCAGTCTGTTCTTTATGCATTTCATTCATTGCTTTTGTGATGGAAACTGATGTATAATTGTACTCCCCAGTACACATGCATCAATGCTGGCTGCACAAAATACTATCAGGAGTCCCAGGCAAGCCATCGCTCCATCTACTTAAGATATGAAAATGACACATGGAATAGCTTTGAATATGATTTTAGCACCGAGAAGGTCGGCACGACTATTATCCTAAAAGTAACACCAGACCGTTCCCAGATTCAGATGCACTCCACCTCTGATGGTCACACTCTCTTCTGTCCCAACTATGGTAAGTTCCTACAAGCATCAGTTCCACTCTACATTATACAGTCAAAAGTATGTGCACCCCTGACCATCACACTATAAAAACTGGAGGAAAATCCCATCCCACCCCAATCCCAGACTCCCATTCCCTCCCACTTCCGTGTTGTGTGTTTTTTTTTGGCCGGAATCTATCAGTTACAGTTAAAATACAGTACAGATCACAGCATGCCCACCTTAGCTGAATAAAAATCTGGGGGGGGGAGGTTGTCACACCACAACATGGAAGGAGTGTAAAGTTAACAAAAATTGTGGAAATGTGAGTCTTTTTATATAGGGTATCTTAGTGTGCGTATAAACAGAAGTCCAATAATTTTGGGGTGCTGCCATGTATGAGTGTTTTGGGATATGTATCCCCAGCGGCCATGTTTGAAGGCCGAGGTCTATGCTGGGTAATGTAGTTCCCTGACCTGAAAGTCCACAGTGTTTGAGTGAGGTATTAGTTACACGTGTTTAACTTTAACAACACAAAAGTACTGTTAAAACATATTTAGACTAAACAATTATATTGCAGAATAATACGAGATATGTATGCTAAAAAAGACTTGATGTGTGTGCTGTAATGGAGCAACCGTTGTGAGGCGAGATACCAAATAAACCAAATAATTGTCTTTATCTTAAGAAAAAGTCAATATGGTCCTGCTCTAGCTGTCTGAATATTCAGTCTCACCCTCTGTATGTTGAGTGTGGCCAGTAGTTTTACCGATTGTTAGCTCATGCCTTTATTTTTTTAAGTTTCATCATAAACTATGTAAGCAGGAACTTGAAAAAATATTAGGGATGCACCAATACCGATACTGGTATCGGTATCGGGCCCGATACTGAGCTCCTGTACTCGTACTCGTACTCGTACTCGTAAAAATGCCCCGATACCAAACGCCGATACCACACATCATGTGACAAGTGCGTATTCAGGCAAAGAAACACCGACAACAGAACAACAGACAGCAGAATGAAGTCATTAGAGATTAAGAATGTCTAGGAATGTCTGAGATTAAGAAAGTAATAAAATGTTAAACATGCAGTATTAGTGCTTGCATAGCTGGTGCGCGCGAGCTGATTGCGCAGAGTTCAGAGTGGATTGAGCGCGCGGCGGCGAAGGTGTGCAGGCTTGTCGAGTTATGATCCCGCCTTGACATCACTGAAAAGTTTGTAGTTCGGTCGGATATGTCAAAAGCAAGTAAGTAAAGAAATGCAGAAGTTATTTAACAGTAGAGAGAGAGAGCGACAAAGAGAGAGAGAGAGCGCGCACTTTTGTTGCGTGATCTTTAGTGATGTCCGCTCACTTCACACAGCACACATCATGCATCATTTGGATTAAAACAAATTTGTAAATATAAAACAAAATTTATAGGGGTATTCACTATAAAAGATCATTTATTTTAAACCTTAACCATACACGACTGTACGGCGAAGGTGAAACAACAGCCTGTGTGAAATGCGCTAGGCTGTGCTGTACTTGAGCGCGTTGCGCATGTTTTGCTTGCTTCATGAGTGTTTCTGCAGGGTCGAAGGCAGAGATGAGGGATCCTCCAGCTGTAATGCCGATGGAGACTGGCAGACCAGTGGCAAACCCACCGCACAAATGGAGGACTAAGGGTGAGCAGAAGGGCTGCCAGATGACAGCGGAGGAGGTGGAGGCAGGAGCGGGTGGGAGGGTGTTAATTTGTGAGCCTTCCTAGGACTGAGCTCAGGCAAAACAGTTTCAGACAGTTCCGATGAAAGTGAAGGAGAGAGGGTAAGTCAGTCCATAAGTCTATTAAATCCATATCAAACACCTCCACCTCAAACATTCCCAGCATCTCAACCGGCTCACCCTCAGCCATGTTGCAGTAGGCAGAGCTCCGCTCTGCAATGTCCCAGGCCACGGCATTCTCCCTCGGGGCGGACGTTGTTGTCGGCTCATGTACCTGGACTAACGTTACAATCTGTGGCTCTGTTGCTCTGTGTAGCGATAGCTCGCCGGTCACGGCGGGCTCTGGCTCTCCATTAGCACTAGACTAGGGCAGCCAAAGTGGTGCTGGTGTCGTCGTACATGAAGTCCACAGTCAGCGGGGATTTGCAGGACACCAGCACCCACTCAATGAAGACGTAGTGATGTAGTGTCTATAGTGCATAGTATTGACTAATGTGTGTATGACTTAAAAGCTTTGTTTGATTTTGAGTACAGGTAAAATGGTTTTGAAGTGATTGTTTGATTTTGCCATAAGAGTCAGGGGTTCTGTGAATTTAGTTTGAATATTTGGAATTGTGTTTAAGTTTTTGAAAAAATTAGTGATGTTTCAAAGAATGTGTTTTAGCTTTAGAGAACCTGAGGGGAAAGTCACTATGTGAATACATACCCTTACTATGATTGTTGATTATTTATATGTTTGATCCTCCTTGGACTTCTGTTATTTACTGTGATGTCCCAACATTTTTCAGAATTGAAGTTTGTAAACATTCAGGTGGACAATCAAGATTATTTAAAATGGAACAGGAGCACTGTTGACATGGTTGTCCAGAACAATATCACCAGCATGGATCAAGCATGGATTCTATCTATCTATCTATCTATCTATCTATTTTTTAATGGCTGAATTAATGGAGCGTAGCGTTAGTTCTGGCAGGTCACGTTAGTCAAGCTCACATTACCTAACACTCAGCTGATCCACGTCTACCTATAGGAATACGACACCAATCATAATTCCTTTTATAAGATCCTTTCAGTCATTATTCAGCAGCTATCGCATTGCTCTGTAGCTAATTACCCACCTCCATCCCCAACTCCTCCTCTTGTCCAGTTAGGACTTGGCATTGGATATGTCTTCTGAGTCAGACCACTGAGTTATGTGTTACATAAATACAAAATAATCACTTAGAACATTACTGATATCTGGTACATTAATCATTAATGTTGGTTCTGTCTTACTTACTGATAGTAGAATGTCTAAAATGGACTATCAAAATGAAGTGTTACCATTTATGCTCTCCCTGCTCATATCCATGCTACGCTGCATGAATTGGCAGGGAGTGTTTGTCCAGAATAGAACCATACCCCAACCTTAAATGTATGCTAATTGTAAGTTATTTGACGATAGTGGTCCTGACAGAAAAGCTCTTCCCCCTCAGTCAGTCACGTACAATGTTACGTTGACTGACGTATTTGGGGTCCTACTTGGGGGCCCAATCACCTCTGAGCTTAAGAATAAAAGGCTGATGAACACTGACGAGTGCATACGGGTATATAAGATGGCAGTGTGCATCCACTCATTCAGAATTTGCTTCAGAGCCAATCGCTTCATGAGCTGCATCATGACATGCACAGTCGCTGTCTCACAGGTCTGGGCTGTAAGCAGAATGCATGTTGAGATGGCATTTGTGAATGTTTCTTGCCCGCGCTGCGTGTAAATGCCCATTATTACACTTGGTCATGGCTTTCATTTAACACAAAGCTGCCCTTGTGTTCTACCCTTTCCGGTTTCACAGGTCGTTAGACTCCCAAGGCTGCATTGGTTAGAAACATGGGAGACCCGAGGATTATAGTCAGGAATGCTCCGTCGGGTCAGCCCCCACGGAGGTCCGGCTCCTCTCAGCATATTACCATCGAGTTTCTGAATGTTGATGGCAGTTCATCCCATGACAAGTCTTGCGTCTCGTTTAGAGCTCATGAGGAGGTTAAGATGTCAGTGGAGGTGCTATCATCTTCTGGTGCTGAATATTCTGCTGAACAGCCCCCCATAGTGGTGGCTGCACAGCCAAAGTCTGAGGCTAAGTTGACGGCCATGTTCCCCGGGGCAGCCTTGACCACCAGGTTGAAGGTGGTCTCTCTGCCTTCCCTTGGGCATTTGGGGCCTGACAATTGGTTTCTGGTAGTGGATGTGGCTCTTGGCTTGGTCCAGCAGTCCTTGACAGTCCACACGCAGATGGAGAACATTAAAACAGATTGTGCCCACGGAAGGGCAGAGTCTTCGTCTGCCTGTCACCGAAGTCACCCCCCTGTGATCTCAGCAAGACTTGCTCCGCCCACCTTCAGGAGCGTTGAGCTGGCGGCAGGTAGGGGGTGCAGTCCATCTCTTGGGGTGCCCTGGTGGATCCGGGGCGTCCTGGCGATGGACCACCCAGAGATTTGGAGGACTGTTCTTGACAAAAACCCTTGGGAGAGGCCAAGGGCTTTCTCCTCACTACCGCCTCTGACCTACGGGTCAGCAGGTACCCAGCTTTTCAATAAAAGAGCAATTTCCTCTATATTCTCTGAGTTTCTCACGTTGGGTTTGTCTGTGGGTGATGTTCGTCCTCCTTACACTCAGGTTCAACACTCAGGACACGTCACTTCCTCATTCTCTAGTAACGACATTGCAGGATCTTGGATCAGGGAAGCGCTGCCTCAGCAACCCAACGCTACTTCAGAACACTTGCTTCCTGGGTTGAGCCACCCTCTTTACAAAAAAAAAAAAAAAGAAAAAGCTAAAGGGCTTCGCTCAGTCCTGGTTCTCCGTCTTCTAAGGCCGGTGACACACTGGATGCGAGGCGTAAGCGTCTCAGCTGCGTGGCGTGTCCGTTTTTATTTCGGCTCCCATGTTAACAGGTTAGAGCTTGCACACTGCCTGCGTGAGACGCGCGTAAAACGCGTGCTTGCTAGAAATAGAACCGACGCCTATTTTTCACACGACACGCAAGCGTGTTGGAAGCGTTTCCAGGCAAAATAGAACAAGAAAATATGTTTATATGTCATTTTGTACACAAATACATATTAATTAATGATATTTTGATGTTGGAAAGTTTATAGGTTGACATAAATTCAGATATATATGTAATTTAAAAATAAAAAAATACAAATAATTATCAATTTTCAAATATTGCACCTGTCAAACAGTCTATTTTGCCATCAATACTGTTGACGGTGTCCTTTATCAGTAGGCTTTATATTTATGTTATATTTATATTAACCTGAAGTATAGCCTTCCACAACTCTCTCCCCATATGTGAACAAGGGTGATCCAAATCACGTGACTTGACACAGGCTACACTTCGAGTTTGCAACAATGGACGACGGCAGGTTAATTGAAGAGGTGGAGAAACACAGACAATTGTACGATCCACAGGATCCTTGCTATAAAGATCCACGAAAAAAGGAGGCCTCCCTATGTCACCTACAGCAGCAGCAGCGCGCCAGCGCCGCGTCTGGCACGGTTCTGGTGTGTAAAGACACAGAAAACGAGACGCAGCCGCCACGCAGCTGACACGCATCAGAAACGCCACGCTCACGCCACGCATCCAGTGTGTCACCGGCCTAAATTGGTCCCTTCTTCAAGCTACCATTCAGGGTACTGAAACAGACACGCATTTTTCTGGTGTTCAGCACTAAGATGGGATTACAGCTATCGACCTGAAGGACGTGTACTTTTATGTCTTGATTTGTCTTGACGTATTAGTACAGGTCTCCTCTTTGAGCGATTCCTGTTTACCGGAGAATACTGTCTCCCTGCATCTTTACTAAACTCGCGGGGGATATCCTGGCCCCACTTTGGGAGAAGAGCTTCCGACCTCAGGACCTCAACTGCAGCAGCATCAATTGCCTCAAGTTGCTAGAAGTGCTTTGTGCCTTACGCTGGTTCTTATCGATGCTGCGGGGCAGGGACGTGCTAGTCCGTACGGACAACATAGCCATACCCAGCCAGCAATGACATGTGGGGCCCAGATGGGTTAACTACGGGTTCCATGGGAACTGTGTGGGCATGGGCTTTGGCTGGGTGAAATCAGCGGGTCCCATGTAGGTTTTGTAGTATGAGTCCCACATAGGAAGCCCATATGAGCTGATTACATGGGCCCCATAAGGGACAGGCATGGGCCAAGTGGGCATGGGTTTGAACTGGGAATGCACATATGGGTCCTGCATAGAATTTTTATAGGCTAAGTGGGCATGGGTTTGAACTGGGAACACAAATATGGGTCTTGCATGACATTTTTATGGGCCAAGTGGGCATGGGTTTGATCTGGGAACGCATATATGGGTCTTGAATGGCATATTTATGGGCCAAGTGGGCATGGGTTTGATCTGGGAGCACATATATGGGTCTTGAATGGCATATTTATGGGCCAAGTGGACATGGGTTTGATCTGGGAACACATATATGGGTCTTGAATGGCATATTTATGGGCCAAGTGGGCATGGGTTTGAACTGGGAACGCATATATGGGTCTTGCGTGACATATTTATGGGCCAAGTGGGCATGGGTTTGATCTGGGAACGCATATATGGGTCTTGAATGGCATATTTATGGGCCAAGTGGGCATGGGTTTGATCTGGGAACACATATATGGGTCTTGAATGGCATATTTATGGGCCAAGTGGGCATGGGTTTGATCTGGGAACGCATATATGGGTCTTGAATGGCATATTTATGGGCCAAGTGGGCATGGGTTTGAACTGGGAACGCATATATGGGTCTTGCATGACATATTTATGGGCCAAGTGGGCATGGGTTTGAACTGGGAATGCACATATGGGTCAAGTAATAATAAAGCATCAAGTGTCTTGTATTTATCTTGTACTTATATTCATTCTTCGTTTTTAATTTTTCTTAGATTGTTTCCTTAAACCATTTGGCATGGTTGGGCTTAGATAGGCCTTGCATGAATTGCCCAGTTAGGACCAACATAAGATCCTTACAGAGCCCACTTTAAGCCCATATGGGCATTCACGGTTGAATCCTGGTGCAAGCCCACTTTAAACCCCTTTAGGCAGGTGGGGCCCAAATGGGTCTGACATGAATTACCCAGTTAAGACCCTTTACAGGTCCCCCTAAAAGCCCATCTGGGCAATCACAGCTGGCCCCGAAGTGGATCCCGGGTGCAAGCCCACTTTAAACCCCTTCAGACTGGTGGGCCCCAAATGGGTCTGACATGTATTGCCCGGTTAAGACCCACATAAGACCCTTACAGATCCTACTTAAAACCCGCCTGGGCATCCACGGCTGGCCCCCATGTGGATCCCGGGTGCAAGCCCACTTTAAACCCCTTCAGACTGGTGGGCCCCAAATGGGTCTGACATGTATTGCCCGGTTAAGACCCACATAAGACCCTTACAGATCCTACCTAAAACCCGCCTGGGCATCCACGGCTGGCCCCCATGTGGATCCCGGGTGCAAGCCCACTTTAAACCCCTTCAGACTGGTGGGCCCCAAATGGGTCTGACATGTATTGCCCAGTTAAGACCCACATAAGACCCTTACAGATCCCACTTAAAACCCATCTGGGCATCCATGGCTGGCCCCCATGTGGATCCTGGGTGCAAACCCACTTTAAACCCCTTTGGGCAGGTGGGGCCCAAATGGGTTTGGCATGAATTGCCCAATTAAGACCCATGCAGTACCCTTACAGGTCCCACTTTTAGTACGTCTGGGCTTCCACGGCTGGCCCCAATGTGGATCCCGGGTGCAAGCCCATAATGGGGCCCACATTTGCCGCCCATGAAGCCCTCATCTGGGCCCCACATGTCATTGCTGGCTGGGT
>JAMKFB010000142.1:0-10044 GCA_036247105.1 Cirrhinus mrigala | reverse complement strand
AGACTTGTAGTCAAGACCGCCTAAACCGAGACCAAGACACTACCAAGACCAGAAGGTATCGAGACCAAGACAAGACCAAGACCAAGACCAAGACAGACCATGTCAAGACCAAGACCAAGTCGAGACCAAGACCGATACCAAGTCGAGACCGGAGAAAAAAAACAGACTAGTGTTGAAGCTATGCAATAACTTGTATGAACAGCAGCATACTAGGGTTCAGCCGCAGTTTACATTCAATACATATTAGACACTATTACTTCAACTACAGGCAGAGCAATACAGAGACAGACCATGTCATGTGTGTGACTGAGCTCACTGTAAATGTTTTTTCAGACTGGGTGAGATCAACTATGTGTAGCAATTGTATGACGGCTAGGGCTGGGCGATAAAACGATAACGATATGTATCGCGATAAACACGTGATCGATATCAATAAAAAATGTGTTTGATAAAACGTTCGATATTTTTTATTCTTCTGTGTCGGAAGAAAACAGAGGTTGCGAAGCAAGTTTGGTTGCATTAACAAAGGCACTTGCTCTCTGGTAACCTAGCAACGTAGGGAGTGACACGCTAACAGCCAATCATGTAACAGTATCAACTTTCGTTGCGCCATATCGTTGTCTCGTGCTGGTCTGCTGGATTCCTCTTCATAAGCAGAAAATGAGTGCCGCAGCGAGCGAGAAAATTTTAAATAAAAGAGGAAAAGTCAGCTCGCCAGTATGGCAGTTTTTTGGATATTATAAGTCTGACCGTAGTCAGACCAATGTCGTCTGCAAATTATGCAAGACTGTCGTCCCCGGTAATACCACGAACTTGATGTACCACCTTAGTCGCGCTCACCAAGAATTTTGACCGATTAGTACAATCAGTTAAACGGTTTAAAAGGTCTTTTTTCAGTTATTTATCAAAATATTTTAAAACGTTTTTTGGATGGTTAAAGTAAAATGAAATTGCATTTTTGAGAGAAAAAAAGATAAATCGCGTAGGCCTATAACGTTAAGTCGTATTTTATTATTACATTCAGAAAGACACCAGGTCGCGAAATATTTACAATACACTATAAACATAGGCTAGGCTATTTTAGTTCCCCTCACTCCACAAAAATAATTTCAATTTAACAGTATTTAGAAAAGAACAAAAATGAAAAATATAAGAAGCTAGGGGACAAGCAAAAACGAAACCATTTAGGGTAAAGCGAAACTAAAAACTAACATTGGGTCTCTCACACGACACAAATCCAATGTCTCTGTATTCAAGATGTATTTGAATGCTAAAATATTATTTGTTATGTAAACCTGGTTTTGTACTTGTATGTTTGGCTGATTGTGTGTGCGCGTGCGGCGCCGGCGCAGTCACTTTATTTTTTTCCTTCTAACAGGGGAAACAACTCTTTACAGATAATCGAAACTGTAAACGGTTTGCTGTTTGTAAAATAAAGAAAAATAGGATGCCGCTTTCAGCCGTCTTCCTTTCGCGCAGCACAAAAATGTACCAAAACTCTGCATGCTACCCACACAGCAAACTAACATAAAATCAACATAGAATCGACGTTTCTCCTGGCGTCGAAACGACGTTGATCTCCGACGTCGGTCCGTACGTCGTTTTGCTCATCGGGGTAATGTTGAATCAACGTCAGACGCGCCATTCAAAACTAACGTAAAATCGACGCAATTGGTTCACTTACCCAACGTTGAATCGACGTTGATTCTCAGATGGTTGAAACGACGTCATAGAATCAACACATATTCAACATAAATTCGATCTAATAGGTTGGCTTACCAACGTTGAAACGATGTTGATTTCAGTTCGGCAAAACGACGTTATACAATCATCTGCTTGTTTCTCGCATAGTTAATACTAGGTAAATTAGCCTGTATATGTAATAATTTATTAAGCACACATCAAATTCAGTTATAATTTATTTATTATTTACACAAAATACACAAATACATGTTTAGAGCACATTTTCTATACAAGACTAACATAGAAAATGCATTAACAATACACAATAATAAAATACACACAAATAAATTAAAGTAAACACACAAAGAAAGTAAATTATAGGCCAATAAAAAGTGTCAAGTTACAAATTAAATGCTATAATCACTTCAGAATAAAAATGTGATGTTATTTTGTACCAAATGTATTTGACTTATTTTCAGTGGGGCACAAAAACAGGCAGGACATTAAGAGACTGACAGCCTCAGTCACCATTCACTGTCATTCCTGCTTTTCTATAAAATTACAGAGACTTAACCACTCTCTCCTTTTGTGTTCCACAAAATAAAGACATATGGGTGAAAAGAGTATTTATAAAGAATTCTTACCCTTGAAAACACAAGACAGAGGTACATAGCAGATCAGTCAGTTTTCCTTGTGATATCAGGTGAGAACTAATCAGGTCAGGTTTAAAAAAGATGATGATGTAACACACCATTTTAATATCAGTCATAGACACAATTCTCACTCCCTAAAAGTTCTACATGTTTTTCTTTTAGATTTATAATCCTAAATAAAAGTTTAGGATTATAGTTTACGTCCCTAAATTTTCAATTGTTTATGTCCCTTTGTTATATTTGCATACAGTGGATCTATTGTATGTGGTATTTTTGTAGCCAAACTGAACACCTGTGACAGTGGAATTTGTATTTGTAGAGAACATATCAGTGAAGTCATCAAGAAAATGTTTTAGGTGTTGCAAACTTTTATTTTGTTTCTTTCTCTCACAAACACAACAAAACCTTCTCAAAATGCAGGTGCAAAAATCCTGTTCCACAAATCACAAATTAAGAAATTCACAGGCCCAGTTAAACCAGATTTATGCAGGGCTATATTAAATTTTTCCAGTATATTCTGTAATATTAATTTCATTATATAATTAATTTTTCTTTTTTCCTGAAACGTGTGTTTATTAGAACTATACATATTTACAGACTTTATTAGAATTTAACAGAGTCTAGCATTTACCCACTGTATTCTGTTCTATTCTGTTTGATCCAAATCATTAAAATAAATAAAAACTTGCTGTGTGTACTGTGCTAGTAGTAGTGGGTCAAAGGGTACATGATATGTTTATCACTGGATAAAGCGCAAGTGTGTGAGTGGGATGTCACATACTGATTTGTCATGTGAGATATCAGTTCTCATTTATGGTCTTGGTCAGAATTTTTAGCACCCTTAGTAAATATGATCAAAGAAGCCTGTAAAAATAAATCTGTATAGTTTAAAATGTCACAAATCTGCCTTTAAGATGTGTGTCTATAGTTTTTAAATGCAAGGCAAGGAGGATCTTTATCAAATGGATTAACAATGCAGTTTATTTTCACAGGCTTCATATTTACCAACAGTGCCAATAATTCTGACTACAACTGTACATACAAATGTGCAAAATTTGTTTATGACTTGAGATTTTTTTATTCAACTGCGAGTGTTTTGCCCCTCATTCACTGCAGCAACTTTAGCCTGACTGTGAGCATATAAATTTTGTAATTTGTGAATTGCAGAATAGGATTTGTGCACCTGAGAATTTCAAATGGTATAACTGTTGTTTTGTGTTTGTAAGAGAGAGAGTTCAAAAAAAAGTGCAACTCCTAAAAAATATTCTCTGTTGCTTCAAATGTACCAATACGCATGTGTGACTATTCTTTATAACTACAAAATCCACTGTCACAGGTGCTCAGTTTTACTATAATAATACCTTCATAGAATATGGTAGTAGTCAACCATCTATGCAAAAGCAGAGAGATTGGTGTGGTTTACTGTAGGTACATCTGTCCAGGCCAGCATCTGGTGTTCTGATGTCTTCTACTGGGATCCCAATAAAACCTGCAATAAAAATAGTACAGTTCAAAATCCATCATACATAACCAATATAACATGACTGCCAATTCCTTTGCCTGGAAATCCACCTACTTGCAGAATTCTGATCTAACCCTGATTTAACACACCCATCTGTAATTGTCAACTGCTCCTGAGGAGCTGAAGTTTGCAGGAAGGTAGATCTCCAAGAACAGGACTGGGCATCCCAAAATAAAAACAGGAAAGCAAATGGAGAAAGATTAGCATAGCTACTGTTCATATTATTTCAGACAAAAGATGATTTATTTCATACCATATAACTGAAGTGCAAGTTTACGAGATGTTTTCTGTGGGAATATCTGTTGTAATGTAATTGATTCCTGTGATCAAACCTGTATTTTCAGCATTACTCCAGTCTTCAGTGTCACATGATCCTTCAGAAATCAGTCTAATATGCAGATTTTTGTGTTGATCTAATGTGCTGACTTATATTTTTGTGCAAACCTTTTTAACGGTGTAAAGTTTGTTTATTTATTTATTTTTATCAGGACTTTTTTTTTTAAAGAAATCAATATTTTTATTCAGCAAAAATGTATTGATCAAAAGTGAGTATAAAGATTTCAGTTTCAAATAAAAGCTGTTCTTTTGAAATTTCTATTCATCAAAGCATCTATGGGGTTATTTTTGTGTCTTTATTATTCAAACAAAAATACTGTGTTTGAGAGTAAAACTAAGTATTTTGTAATTAAAAAATAAAAGTTTGCAAAAAAAGTCTTCTTAAATCTCAAAAATAAAGAAATTGATAACAAAAGTATTTGCAGTGCATGTACTTTTCTTTACAATCTTTATTTTTCTTTGCGCACTTCAAACACTTTTCATCGCGAAACCACAAGTTTTGCTCTCCTTTCTGCTTTCTTTTTTTGCGAGTCTAAAATTTTTGTTTGCGAGTTAAAAAGTTTTGCTTGCGAGTAAGCTGTATCTCAGTGGGCGGTCTCTACCTACCAGGATGAAAGGCCTTTTTCTATTGGTCACTCTCGATTGAAGTGATTGAAGTGATTGTAAAGAAAAGTACATGCACTGCAAATACTTTTGTTATCAATTTCTTTATTTTTGAGATTTAAGAAGACTTTTTTTGCAAACTTTTATTTTTTAATTACAAAATACTTAGTTTTACTCTCAGACACAGTATTTTTGTTTGAATAATAAAGACACAAAAATAACCCCATATGCATCCTGATAAAAAATAGCAGCACAACTGTTTTCAATAATCAGAAATGTTTCTTGAGCAGCAAATCAGCATATTAGAATAATTTCTGAATGATCACATGGCACTGAAGACTGGAATAATGATGCTAAAAAAATTCAGCTTTGATCACAGGAGTAAATTACATTTTACAATATATTCACAAAGAAAACAGTTTTCTTTAAGATAAAGAAAAAAAAATCATCAAGGCAAAATTAGTCCATTTACTGTAATTACACACGGAACACTGTTTCCCCACGGACCATTATTACTGACACACAAACCGATAAACGCTGGACATATTTAAGACCGTAAATTAATAGTGGTTAGTTATGATGTCCCTAAGTTAGCCATATTTTGTGAAAGACTATGTGCCATTTATGTTGATTGTCTTATTCTCTCTCTGTGACACACAGAAAGTGAATATCAAATGAAGAGTGCCTCAGCATGATTACAAATGAGATACTGATGTTATACAACAGTTCACTAATAAACAAGAAGTTAATATTAAGAGACTTACATTTTAGACAGCATATTGCCTGTTTTTGCTCTATTTCGCCAACAAATAACCATCCCAAACACAGCCACAGCACTGTTTTAGTCTTTGAGCAACATGACCGTGTTTCGTTGTTGAATGAATCACTTGTTAAATTATTCAGTTCAATCACAATGACACGCTTACTTAACAGTGACTTTCTGCCACCTACTGGTTAATTTTATTTGATATATATGTATATATTATTGATATATTTGAATTCACATTTTTAATGTAATTTAACATATACATGCATTAAATGGGTTTAGTTTTCATGGTTATTAGTGTATGCAATTTCAGCAATAAAAATGTTCATTTTTTAAAAAAGGAAACAAATTAGTCGTTTATTTTAAGGGACCTATTTTCTATTCTATATTTAGTACTGCTTTTTAATAAAGAAAATTACCTCTTATCCGATTACTCGATTAATCAATGGAATAATCCGTAGAATACTTGATTACTAATATACGATTACTAGCTACAGCCCTAGTTAAAATGGTACTAATATTTTACAATATTACTGTTTTTTTTTTCTGCATTTTTAAACAAATTCAGTCTTGGTAAGCATTAGACACTTATTTTGAAAAACAAAAAATATCTTACTGAATTTTGAACAGTAGAGTATTTTTGAGGTTAACTTACCAGCCATATGGTTTACTGTGTCTTGGAGATGTCCAACAGGAGGTTCACTCCAGCTCTGGGGTGCAGGCCATCATCATGGAAGAATCTAGGAACATAAGAAGCAATTTGTCACAGAGCCAACAATATTTTGTATACAATGCCAGGTTTATTACTAGAAACCATGCTAGAGCACAGGTGAAATGTAGAAAAGAGAAAGAAGAATATATAAATATACAGAACATAATTTGCTTCTAGGTTTACTTATTAATTTAATATTGTTCATACTTCTTACTTCTGGATGTCAAAGCCCTACAATTTAAAGGCTTTCCTAGTTCACCTGTATCCCTTACTTTTTCAGTCTGTGGCGTCCATCAGGATTTTTTTTTTGTTTTGCTCCTGAAATTACAGAAGAGTTTTTATCAACATTTGTTTGTCATGAGTGATCAAAATGCGTTTGAACTGGATTCAGTTACGTCAGTGACGTCACCGATGAACGGTACCGTGTATATGTTTCGGTTGTCTGAGCCTATTTCTAATCACCCATTGAAAAATTACCAGCAAAACTATTACAGACGAGTCAAAACGTCTTGTCTACACATACAGATGTGATTAAAATACAAAACTTTAATGAAAAGCTAAGTCTATTAGCCTACCTCCTCTGAAACCGGTTAAGATGCTAACGGACTTGTTCGAAGACACTACACCATCTCAATGAACTATATTCAGCAGAAGCCAAATACAAGCAAGACATGTGTCAGGAACAGCTATTTGTAATATTTGTGCGATTTTAGGGACTAAACTTACCGAAAGCAGCTTGTCAGTCATTGAGTTTCCATGACAACTCCCTCCACTTCAGTGTTTGAATGCGTCAATGTTCAGCGCGCACGCATTAAAACACCTCACGCAGACGTTACAAAAATAAACACATAAAATTAGTGTCAGGAACAGCTGTATGTAATGTTTATGCGATTTTAAGGACTAAACTTACCGAAAGCAATGGAAACAGCAGCGACAGACGAAGTTCCGTGCTTGTCAGTCGTTGTGTGGCCGCCCCGTTTCCATGGCAACTCCCTCCGCTTGTTTGAATGCGTCAATGTTCAGCGCGCACGCATTAAAACACCTCACGCAGCCGTTACAAAAAATACACACATAAAGTTTGTGTCGGGAACAGCTGTTTGTAATGTTTATGCGATTTTAGGGACTAAACTTACCGAAAACAGTGAAAACAGTAGCGAGAGACGCAGTTTCCTGCTTGTCAGTCGTTGTGTTGCCGCCCCGTTTCCATGGCAACTCCCTCCGCTTCAGTGTTTGAATGCGTCACGAATGTTCAGCGCGCACGCACACGTCACAGTCACGCCGAATTTACATAAATAAACAAACTTCCAACATTAAATAAGTAAATAATTTAAATTTAAGTTGTTGTTTTGTGCCACCCCTGCACGTGATAGTCGGATAAAAAAGCAGGACTTTTATCGTTTAAGAATTTTAGCTTTTATAGTTTTATTTATTTATTTATTTATTTTATTTTATTTTATTTTATTTTATTTTTTATTTATTTTTTTTATTTTTTTTAATAAACCAACCATCTTATTTCATTAGAGAGCCTGCCTGCAGTTGTAGAAGGCCGGATTAATACACCTAAGTCAGTTCTGCCCAATATATATTATATTTTTTTTTATTAAAAAAAAAAAAAAAAAAAAAAAAAAAAACGAAAATTTGGAGCACAAAATTTTATGAACGTTCACATTTTTTTATTTATTTATTTATTTATTTATTTTTTTTTTTTTTTGTTTTTTGCAGTGTTTCAAAAACTAGCATCACAGCTTTGGACAAAAAAGCAAGTAGCCTATTTCAAAGACCAGCATCACATTAGAGCAATTCCAGCAACATTCGCAGGCAAATTCTAAAACATAAATTAGATACATAAAATAGAATGTATATGCCTACCAGTAAACTATATTGAAACATTTCTTTATGCAGACTATAAACGTGTAAAAAGCATGAGTAAAAGTGTTTTATACTTTAGATGGACATGACAAAAAAGACCGAGTTTTTGGGGAGACAATATACTTTGTAGACTTTATGCAATTTACAATACACATGCCATAAGCAACAATGTCTGCCGGATGTAGAAAGATTATCTATTCATAAAATATATTTTTTATTTCAATTTTCGTTTTTGTGTTTCAGAGAAAAAATCAGTTGTACGGACGTGACATCTCTATGTTACCGACATGGAAACGCGAATAAAATGCTAAAAACTTCAGCAGAGACGTCTATTTAATAGGGCACATGCAAAAGTCGCCTAATGATTATGAATGTGTCGGGAAAATTTTGACATTTTAAATATTTATTATTATGAGTTAGGCCTATTATGAGTTTGGGACTTATGTCAAGTTGTTTCATTATCAGGAAAAAAATGCAAGCGATCACGCGGGCGCCTCCCTGTCATGTAGTGCATTCCACACTCCGATATGGACCAGTAATAGAACATATTTATAGGCCTATAGGTTCTTAAAATAAATCTTCACCAGTCTACATCCGTGACAGATGCAGTTATAACCTAAAACTGAAGGCTACTGACATAATGATAACGGACCAATTCTGCTCCAATTCGTTTATCGTTAGTTGCTGATCAAGATTAAAGGGATGCTGCTGTTATAAAACTTGTTTTAATCACTAATTTATGAATAAAAAAAAAAAAACAAAAAAAAAAAAAACAGATTCAATACAGGTTAAGAAAATATGTTGAATATATAATATCTTATAAATATTCAGATAAATGCTGTAGGCTAAATAGGCTGCAAATAAGGCAGTTTCACGTGTTGTGTCTGCATAAAGTAAATTTTAAGATGCAGTGATACGAAATAAAACCAAACAAGATGTGTAATGCAGTAAAATATTCATACAAAATTAAAGCACGTCTTATATATATATAATATATATATATATATATATATATATATATATATATAGGCCTATATATATATATATATATATATATATAATATATATAATCCCTGTTGTACTCTTTGAGAGTTAAATAAGTGCATCCCCAGATCTCCGATTCATCTGACCAAGTTTCAACCTATATCCGACGTTATGATTTCGACCAAATGCGTCGGCTGTATCGGTTGATAAGCCAACGTGATTTCGACGTTGAATCGATGTTTTATTTTCAACGTAATAACGTTCTGATGTACCGACCAAATAATGAACATTGATTCAACATCGAAATTTGATTGACGACCGACACTGACCTTTACAACCAAAAATCGACGTTGGATCAACGTATGCTTGCTATCTGGGTAGCTACTTGTTGCACTTTTTTTGTTTGTTTTTTTAAGTAAAAATATTTATCGTGTAGGCCTATTCATTTATTATATATAAATATAGCCTAGCTTTATAATGTTTTTCTCCATTCGCAGAGGCGCTGCAGGTGGTGTGATGTGTCCATGTGAATCATGTTCTGTTGTTTGCTGCTTTTTGCGCATGTAAAATTAATCCCGGTAAACAAATGTTGGTATTTTAACGAGTCACAGACACTTATCCTTTCTAAAATAATTAAATTCTAATTTTAAAAAATCTTGTCGGTTAACGGTTAATAATCGGTTAACACGCCGTGTAGGTTTTTTTTTTTTTTTTTTTTTCGTGTAGTACTGCTAAATCCCCGACCACTATGACGGTCTGAGACAGCGAGACTTGACAAGACCGAGAGGTCCGAGACCAAGACAAGACCAAGACCAAAGACCGTCAAGGCCGTGACAAGACCGAGACCACGTAAAAGTGGTCTCGAGACCGGTCTCGAGACCAAGACCGGTCTCGAGACATACATCACTATCACAGA
>JAMKFB010000140.1:251930-318746 GCA_036247105.1 Cirrhinus mrigala | reverse complement strand
GTAACTACTCGCTGGTCAAAACAGTCCACGCTTCCAATACTGATGTCCATACGTTTTATTTCCTGAATATGGAACACCGTGAAAACTACATACAAACAGAGAAAAACAATTTTACACACAACAATTCGAAGGACATCAACACAAATAAAGAAATATACAAAACATTAACACATTTACCGTGTTGGCCTTATAACCAGCAGTAGAATGGTTAGAAGCTCTAACATACATGTCTGAATTCAAATCTCGTCATTGAGTATGTGCAAACGCTTCCAGGTTAAATTAATCAAACAGATCACGTGACATTCAACTTAGTAAACTTAAGAATACCACAAAACAAATACCATACCAACAAAATTAGAAAAATCAACACACATACACATAAATGCACATTTAAATTGTGAAATTATGAAAAAATACACAATATAAACATTAATCAACTGAAACCACAAATACATCATTTGTAACCCATAACTGACCTATCAGCGCCAGCTACACTCCCACCAAATTACATATGACTTATTTGAAGCATAAAATGCAAATAATCAATGGAATTTTCAGGCATCAACACAGTATGACATCAAACATCATAGCTCGACTCCACAATTCATGCACACTCTTCAATAAAAATGAACCAATCGTTCACCATACATTTCATTTCCATATTAAACAAAATTCAACATGTGAAAAAATTTTTTTAATAAAGTGATAGGGCAAGTTCATTTATTTCAACCTTTGGATACCAGAATTACTAACTTTTGTATAGGGCGTCCAACAATAGAGGGTTTAGTAAGTCGTTCACCCCTTTTTCCCAACCCCCGATCCCCCATCTGTATTGTGGCCTTCCGCACCAACCCATCATCATCCTTGCAAACTTTAAGGACCCTGGCCATCCTCCATTCATTACGAAGGGCTTCCCCTTCCTTCACAATGACAACATCACCAACTTGCACATTCCGTCTTGGTGTGTGCCATCTTTGCCTAAGGGAGATGTTACCAAGATACTCTATCCTCCATCTGCCCCAAAACTGTTCACACAGATACTGGACCCGCCTCCACCGTTTCTTTGCGTAAAGATCTTCCCTAACAAATGTACCTGGTGGAGGGAGTGGAACAGATGACTTCATGGCAAGCAGATGGTTGGGAGTTAGAGGCTCTAAACCTATGAGGTCACTAAGACCATCTACTGTCAATGGACGATTATTGACTATAGACATTGCTTCATAGAAGAATGTACGAAGAGAAGCATCATTTAGTCTCCCAGCACTTTGTGCCAAAACTGAGCTCATTACACTCTTCACAGTTCGAATCTGCCTCTCCCAAATGCCTCCAGCATGACTTGAACTGGGGGCATTTAGGCGGAAGTCACACTGCTGGGTTGCCAGGTATGCTGCCACAGTCTCTTTACTCATTTCTTTTAAGGCGTTCTTTAACTCACTCTTTGCTCCTACGAAGTTAGTTCCTTGGTCTGATCTAATTTGTCTGACAGCTCCCCGAATAGCTATAAAACAACGTAAAGCATTAATAAATGCATCAGCTGTCATATCTTCCAACATCTCTATGTGGACAGCTCTGGAGCAGAGACAAGTAAAAAGAAGACCATACCGCTTATATTCCTTGCGACCTTGTTTGGCATAAAAGGGTCCAAAACAATCCATGCCACAATAAGTAAATGGCGGAGAAGGATCAGTACGGTCACGAGGCAGGTCTGCCATTCGTTGCTGTTCTAGTGGCCTACGAGCTCTCCTACAAGGAACACACTGCCGTATGTACTGGGCTACCACCTTGCTGCCTCCAATAATCCAGAAGCCATTGACTCGCAGTTCATTCAGAGTCTGTCCCCTGCCTTGATGTTGAATTTTTTGATGATGATGTACTAGAATGAGACGTGTAATGACACTATCCTTTGGAAGGATTGCCGGGTGCCGCAATTCAAAGGGTACAGATGCCTTCCTCAGTCGTCCTCCCACCCTCATTATTCCATCTTGAATAAATGGATCAAGCTGATATAGGGGATGGTTGCAAGGCAGCTTCCCAGATTCCTGGCTAAGTACATGCAGTTCCTCTTTGAAGGCATCCTGTTGCGCTAATCGAACAAGAGTGAATGAAGCCCTCCTCCTTTCCTCCACACTTAAGGGTTCTGATATTTTAACCTTCTTTGCTAATCTCTGAATGCGGGCAATAACATTCACAACTGTAGTCCATTTTGAGAACCGTGATAGTTGCTGTTGAAAATCCACTTGCATTACGGCCTCAGTCTTCAATACTTGGACAGCCTTAACTTCTGGGTCTCCCACCGACAGCTCTAATATACCTCGTTTAGCATCTATCTCTTTCTTCCAGAGAAATCTGGGGCCTATGAGCCAGTTTGAATTAATCAGCTCTTCTATTGTAAGGTTCCTCAAAGCATAGTCAGCGGGATTCTCTCCTGTGTTAATATAGTACCATTGTCTTGGATCAGTGGTCTCCCGAATTCTTTGAACACGGTTAGCAACAAAAACATGAAATCTTCTGGCTTCATTACTGATGTAACCAAGGACTACTTGGGAATCTGTCCAAAAATATTCTCTGTCAACTTTAAGTGCCAACTCCTCCTTCAGCATACTGCTCACAGCCGCAGACATCACTGCTGCAGTTAGCTCTAACCTTGGTATAGTGACAACTTTTGTGGGGGCAACTCTTGCTTTCCCCATAACCAAGGCACAATGCACCTTACTTTCACTCACCAGTCTGATATAAGAGCACTGACCATAACCTTTACTGCTTGCATCAGAAAAGTGATGCAACTCAGTTCTCAAGATCTTACCGATGTTTGGAGGGGTGAAACATCTTGGGATCTGTATCTTCCTTAAGTTGGGAAAATCATTCAACCAACTCTCCCACCTTGGTCTCAACTCAGTAGGTAGTGGTTCATCCCAACCTATGCCCTTACGACACATCTCTTGCAGCACCTTTTTGCCAGATATAATAAAGGGAGCCAAAAAGCCCAATGGATCATAAACTGAAGCCACAACTGAAAGAATTCCACGTCGTGTGGCAGGTTTCTCATTGAGCACAACATTGAAGGTAAAGGCATCACTTTCCACATCCCACCTTACCCCCAATACATTTTGTACTGGAAGATGATCATGCTTAAAGTCAACATTCTTCACCTCAACAGCACGGTCACGCTCATTGATAGCCTCCAACACTTCTCTATTGTTGGAAATAAACTTGTGAAGATGCAGTTTTCCCTTAACACACACAGCTTGGGCTTCTTTCACCAGCTTGACTGTCTCCTCAACGGTTTCCAGGCTTATAAGGCCATCATCTACATAAAAATTATTTCTGATGAAGCTAGCGGCCGAAGGATACTCACTCTCATTCATGCTGGCAAGACACTTCAGGCCATAATTGGCGCAACCTGGAGAGGATGAAGCTCCAAAGAGATGTACTTTCATACGGTATTCTCTGGGCTCGGTGTCTAGATCTCCATTTGCCCACCACAGGAAGCACAGATAGTCCCGATCTTCTCTAGTGACATGAAATCTGTGAAACATCTTCTCAATGTCACACATAACAGCAATTGGATGTTTACGAAAGCGACAAAGCACTCCAGTCAACCCATTAGTAAGATCGGGCCCAGTCAACAGATGGTCATTCAAGGCAATACCTTCATACTTAGCGGAACAATCAAAAACTACCCTGATCTTATTAGGTTTCTTGGGGTGATAAACACCTTGGTGTGGAATATACCACACATTTCCCACATCTGGTTGCTCATCTGCTAGTTCTGCATCTCCATCTCTGAAAACGCCTTCCATGAATAACGTATAATCCCATTTAAATTGAGGATTCTTCTCCAACTTTCTTTTAAGATGCTTCAACCGCACTAATGCAAGCTTCTTATTATTTGGAAGATGGGGACGTGCTTTAAAAGGAAGGGGCATCTCAAGATGACCACAATTGTTTTGGTGGACACCTTCATTTAAGACCTGGAGAAACTGAACATCATCCTGTGATATGCTCTTCTCTCCTAACTGAGTATCTACAAAATCCAACTCAAGTGCTCTAATAACAGCAACAGGTGTCACAGGGGGAAGCTCCCTGACTGATATGCGGTGACAGAGACCAGTCCCATCCTTGGTGCTCACACACTGTGGAGCACCTCCTATGATACTCCACCCCAGATCAGTCTTGATAGCATAAGGCTCTTCATCTCCGCCAGTAATGACCTGTCGAGGTGCCAATGCTCTGGAAAAGTTGTACCCGATCAAAAGACCTACTGCACAATCCATTCTTGCGGGCATTTCATCAGCAATTACTTCTAAATGTCTCCACCTTTTAGCAGTTTCACAGGTTGGAATATGTGTACGCTCAAAGGGAATAAAATCCCTTGTATAAATAGCAGGCAGGCAGAGAGAACAGTCTGAAGAGAACCCTCTAACTTTAAGTCCACTCACTCTCTGACTCTCCACAATGGAATCTTTACCCATCATAGTGGAAAGTTTTAGTTTTACTGGTTCCATTAATGCCTGCAAACTTTCACACACTTCCTGATCAACAAATGTGTGACTACTTTGAGTGTCCAATAAGGCATATACAAGGAGTTCAGACTCAGAGTTAGATGAAGACAGCCACACTGGAACAATCATAGATGTTATATCACCTTCTCCTCCATTTATACAGCATGATAAAGAAGATGTACTCTGTATCTGTGAAGGTAACTCGTCTCCTGGCCAACGTTCTTCATGCAATGGAGTTGGATGCCGCTTCTTGCATACAGCACATATGGCCCTATTTTCACAATCTTTGGAGCCATGTCCCTTTCTCAAGCATGCAAAGCACAACTTATTCTCAATGACAAACTTTCTCTTTTCCTCCGCAGTTCTTTCCATTAATTTTTGACATTTATGGATCGAATGACCCTCTCTACAGAACCAACATTCAACTGAACTTGTGCCACGCACCAGTGTATTCTTCACTTTACTAGATTCTTTGATCTTGCTGTCAATAATATTGCTGGAATCGGCCATAGTGCATGCTACATCTAAATCCTCCACAGTTGTTGCTAACGTGTTCACTCTTGAACGCTTTATTTCCCTCGATGGCTTCTCTTCAGGATTTTTTTAATGCATACAATGATGACACAGGATTACATGCTATGCGTGCTTCCTTTGAAATAAATGAAACAAACTCACTAAAACTTGGATAATCCTTGTCTTGATCTAATTGTTCTGTAACATAACGATTCCACCTGCTTGTCACCCAATTGGGAAGCTTGACCAGTATCTTCTGGTTCTCCTCACAATCATTCAGCCCCTGAAGACCTTTGATGTGCGGCATAGCATCACTACAGGATTGCAGGAAGTCGCTGAACTCTCTTAGCTTGACGTACTCTGATGCACCAATCTTAGTCCACTTATTAAGTTTCTCTCTAAAGGCACGTTGCACCACAAAGGAGTGGCCATATCTAGCATTCAACTTCTCCCAAGCTTGCTGATAGGCTTGTTCATCCTTCCTATAAAAACTGCCTTCCAGAACTGATCTTGCTTCACCATCAATATACTTCTGCAAATAGAACAGCTTGTCTGCTGGATTTGGGCACCGTCTCTCTATAAGAGCCTTAAAGGTGGTGCTCCACTCTATAAACTTCAGAGGGTCACCAAAAAATACAAAGGGTTCTGGAATGGGAAGTCGAGATAGAGCCATTGACTCTTGTAACACCTGTACTACGGAGGCTTCACCTTTTGTAACTTGCTGATTCAAACGTAGTGTGTTAGAAACAAGGAGACTGGGATTACTCACGTCACTGCATGCTGAACGACACTGCTGACTTTTCACTCTTGACTCCTCCTCAGTATACACTCGAAGTCTTGCTTCCATAACTTCAATATCTCTACGATTTTCAAGCTTCTTCAGTTGCTGCCTTTGTGCATCTATATCAGCTTCCATTTCCACTTCTGCTTTCTTCGCAGCTAACAATGCAGCAGTCTCTGCTCTTTTAGCAGAAATACTTGCAGAATCCAAAGAGGGTTTAGAGTGATTGCTAAGAACTGTGGCTCTAGAAACTGTCGATCCATATATGGACCTAGCATACTCGCAGTCCAACAGCATACGCAATCTTGCTCTCTCAGCTTCAGCATCAAACTCCATGCCGTCTTCCACTAGACGTACCCTCATTAATTTCACCAAATCTGCTGTCACAGCTGAACATGCATCAATTTTTCTCCTAATTTCTTGACTTGGTACTGCGTGAAGCCGCATATTATCATATAACTCTTTCAGATCGAACTCTTGCTTCTCTACTCCATCCATCATGTCACACAAATCACTTTCGGAGCACTCATGTTTTAACTTTGAACGAACATCTCTGACATGAATCTTCCAATTCTCATATGCAGATTTGAACTTCCTTTCTTTTTGAGCCAGTTCTTGCTCTTTTAATTCCTGCATCTTTGGTGTTAAACGTTTCTCACGGGAAGATTTTCTAATTTCATTTGTTTTTAATGAAGCAAAATTAAGCTCTTTAAGTCTTGCCTCAGATTTTTCTGTGCATGTGGTACATGATGCATTGCGATCTCTCACAACACCCTCAATAATCTCATTCTCTGACTTATCAGTAACAACTTGCTCTTGTAATGAAGATTCATTTTGCTCAGCTAAATCACCCTGCACTGACATTTTAACTCTTAAATTTGCACTTTACAAATAGTACAAATTATATAAAGTAATAACAATAAACAGAAATGAAACACTCTTCGATTGAATAACCACACTTCATTAATAAATGCCCTTAACACTCTGAAAATATTCACCTATTTGATAAGAATGAAAATTCAATTTTTACAAACTCTTAAAATCTGTCATTTTAAATACCACCACAGCAGTTAAGAACCAGCTACTACCTAAACATTTAATGCCTTCTTTACTCTGTAGTTCTATACAACTTCATATTATAACAATTTCATTTTAACTTATAAAACCATCCATTATTTACCAGAAATAACATTTACGCATTACACAGTCTGACCTGTTATTGCATGAATGGATCAAGCCTTCGTGAAACCTCCACGGAATGCATCCACACTGCACACCAAACTCGTAACAATCCACCACGGGAGGAAGACGCAGAGTTGCACGTTGAACTTGCAGCCACCAACGCTACGAGGAATGAGGCAACGGCCATACGACAAAACCAGTTCTCCAAAGAATACAGCCGAACAGCACCCAAAGTTCCAAAAATAACGTAGCAAAGTTGCACGCCGAAGTCAGGTGTCTTTTTCGCTACGGTAAGCAGCCAACCGCGTGCAGAAACCCAGAAGCAGCAAGCCGCACGCTAAAGCCAAAAGACCGCAGCCGAAACAGTCTTCGGTAGGATGGAATTAGGTCACGTTTTCACTGTAACTACTCGCTGGTCAAAACAGTCCACGCTTCCAATACTGATGTCCATACGTTTTATTTCCTGAATATGGAACACCGTGAAAACTACATACAAACAGAGAAAAACAATTTTACACACAACAATTCGAAGGACATCAACACAAATAAAGAAATATACAAAACATTAACACATTTACCGTGTTGGCCTTATAACCAGCAGTAGAATGGTTAGAAGCTCTAACATACATGTCTGAATTCAAATCTCGTCATTGAGTATGTGCAAACGCTTCCAGGTTAAATTAATCAAACAGATCACGTGACATTCAACTTAGTAAACTTAAGAATATCACAAAACAAATACCATACCAACAAAATTAGAAAAATCAACACACATACACAAAAATGCACATTTAAATTGTGAAATTATGAAAAAATACACAATATAAACATTAATCAACTGAAACCACAAATACATAATTTGTAACCCATAACTGACCTATCAGCGCCAGCTACAAACATGTTTGAATTTGCAGCATACTGTTCAGATTTATATCTAATCTTAGAACAGATTACACCTGTAAGAGTTGGGTTCACAAATTATAAATCATTTATGTACACTATGTAAAAAGTGGTAACCTGATTTTGTAAGGGGGGGGGGGGGGCACTTTAGGTGTCGTTGCCCAGGGGCATCAAAGAGTCTTAATCCAACACTGCCTACGACTAATGACTGAGAACAGTGCAGTCTTTTCAAATGCCTCCTTCTGCTGTGGACCACCCCCTTAATGCTGAATTTGGACATGAGGGAATTTTTAAAAACCTAAAATATAATACAGATTGAGGTGGTTAACAATTGCGGACAAAGTTTGACATTTTAAAATGACCGGTAAAGGAATTATTTTTTACATTTCTGATTTGTGCTATAACTTAAGTATTGACACCACAATGTTTGATTAATGTGGCACATTTTGAAGACTTTACCTTTCCAGCATCCTTCTGGCACTGTCTTTGAGGTTTCTTCCTTCAGTTCTGCACAACTTTGACACCTGAATAACACATGCCAATGTCAGGCAAGTAGCATTATATGCGTCAGTGTAAAAGTGTCCAAAATTGTCTGGCATAATTAATTTCATAACAACACAGTGATGGCTGCTGTAACTAAAATGAAACCCAGAACACATATTAACCTTAAATGTACATGGAATAATAAATTCATCCCTTGTTTTAATTACATTATGTTTTCTGATTGTACCGGTTAGGTTTTAATGCTGCATTGCACATCTTAGCTATATGCACTATTTTAATACTGCTGCAAACTTTTTATAATTGAAAATTTTATATTTGCAATTTGAAATAATTTGTATTTTTGAGCTTTAGTATCAATTTGGAAGTTTCAAACTAAATCGTATTGTACATGTACAATGACAAACATATTCTATTCAATTAGCTCATGCTTTCTCTGTATGTAACAAGCCACTGTTCAGTCATAAATTCAATATAATAGTTAAAATAAATGACTGACTTTGTCAAAGATGAGAGTGTTTTTTGTTTGTTTGTTTTTTTTTTTTTTTACACCATTGCTGCCCGGATCTCCTCTTTTTCCAACAGCTTTTCCAGATGTAGAAACTCCTACTCAATTTGTGCAATTCTTCTGAATGTGTGTTCACTGTTCACTATTAATATAGATTAATCAAAGCAGTTTGTTCGGTTATTTGCTCTTTCGCCTCTTCTTGCGCTGTTTTAAAAAGGTTTGTAAACACATACAAATGATAAACTTTCACTCCATTGTCTATTAAATTTTGCAATTAATCATCTGATCACATGCATGCCAAACCGTGGGGACTAGTCCATAGGGATCACTATCAACCACCATCTGCTTCCTTCACTAAAATGTCACGGTTCCCACACATGATAACAAATAATGTATAGATAAACAATGAACACATATACTTACAAGACCAAACAAGAATGTCCTTTATCGTTTGTTGTTTGCCCGTTGCTTTCCCACCGGTAAACTTAATGTTCTCTCGTGTAAAAACAAAGTTCAAAACGGCGGAATTATCGCGGGATCTTGCAACAGTGATCTCTACTAACTTTCAAGTCTCGCGTTGCCAGCAGTCCTGTCTCAGTAGGGCGACATAACTATAAATTGAAAGAGAGTCAAATTATATCGTAATGTGTATGAATGTTACATTTAACAGCTTGTGGGATGCATGACATCACATTATTAAATGCAATTAAACTATGTGGCTTGGCTATGACACACCGTGGAATATGTTTACTTATGGTTAACATTTGGCTTTTACTTGGAAAAACACACTTAACCTAAATATGTGTGGCATTTTGTGGTATTCCACATCTTGGCCGCTTGGTCGTTACTTTAATTAAAAAAAAAAAAAAAAAAAAAAAAACACAACAACTTGCATTTAACAAAAAATGATTTAAACGTTTTTCTAAATTAACTTAATACAAAACGAAAAGAAAATGTAATCACGTTGCCATTACATAAAAACTGAACCATTTTAATAGCTGAAACGGCAGTATAAGCTATTTTGTGAGAAGAGGGGAAAAAGACGGGCTCGGAAAAGCTGTCAGAGAAGGGACGCGCTGTTCAAGCAGGTGCGCGCTGCGCGTATCACGCTGAAACCGCCTTAACGCGCGCATTTGCTGAAATTAATTCTGCCTTGCTGTCCCTGAACAGTTACACTTGCTTTTAAAACCACAATGATTTTTACAGATTAATTAAAAACCACTGCATGGATTTTTATCATTATAGGGTAGATTTGTACATACACTGCCAACACAATATTCAAACAACATGTAAAAGTGGACTTGGCATCCAATGACCCCTTTAAGATAATACATTAAAATAGCATGGTAAGACTCCCCAATTTGCAATATTTCAAGCTGTTTTGTGCAGCTAAAAAAAAAAAAAAAAAAAAAATAGCTGGATGCAGATAAAAGCAGAAGCTAGACTCATAAAATTCACAAAATGGCCATGCCCACTCTTACAGGAAAAATAAGATGGATACCGATTAATTTCCAGCAATAATTACCTTTAAAACCCATTTGAACACCTCATGAAAAACACTCAATGCAATTAAGAGATTTTATTACAAAACAAATCACTTAAAAAGACATCGACATAGCAAGCTAGAAGAAAACTGATCTTAGGCTAGTGCAATTATATACGAATCATTTTACAAAAATAAAATAAAAAATAATGATATCAGCCTACAGTCAAGCTTTACAAGGGCTCTGAATCTCTGAATCCGATTTCTGCATGCGTTAACATTAAATCCATTCATCTTCAGATCTGTTCTTTAGAAACACTATTTTAGACACTTATTACCTAAACTTTACAATAACTCAGCTCCCTTTTAAATACAGTTCAGTACAGAAAAAAAACATCAGTATGTAAGGCATCAAAGCAGAACACTGAATCAGTGGAATACAGTGCCAGGGTGTCCGAAAACCAACGAAAACCATCCAAAATAAAGACCCACTGGAGATGAATGTTCAAAAAGCAGCTCGGTCTAAATTAATTATTTTGAGCTCCATAAAATGGATTGAAGTTGTCACTAAAGTTTCGTTGCGTGACGTGCGGGTGTCGTGATGTCATCGCGTGCATACGCGCCCAGTCCGTTTCCTGTGTATGCAGAGAGCTCATCTGTGCTCCCAACACGGTTGTTGATCTCTGAGGGATGAAACGAACATAAAACTTATTAGCCAGAGTTTCACAGGGCAGATTTGTCCAATAGGGGGCAATATTGGAGGTCTTTTTTTTTTTTTTTTTTTTTTTAAGAGGAATGAACATTCACAGAGCCTACAACACTTCGTGCCACATCTTCCCCTGCATATTGAGTGATGTCTGTGCTGGTAATAAGACTGGACTGTGGACCACTGATTGTGTAAGTTACAGACTGAGAGACAGAGTGTCATGTGACAGTTTATACAACGGCAATCACTTGTTCCTGAATCACTGGCTATGTGAACCATCTTAACATTATTTTTGAACATTTTGGTTGATTTCAATCATGTGTTTCACTAGAGCTGTAATAACTCCAGTAAAGGAATTAAAAAAAAAAAAAAATTATATTATAAATTAGACAAAATTTGACATTGAAGTCATGTATAAATTTAGATTGTGTTATCTAGGTGTTGTTTTTTTTTTATATATTTCTGCACTTGAAAATTCTTCTAATATTTATAAATAAATGTATAATAAATATATATTATATACATTATTATTATTTTTAATATGCTTTAAATTGATCAAATGGAATAAGGCATTTTTAAATGTTACAAAATATTTCTATTTAATTGCTGTTCTTAACTTTCTATTCAAAAAAAACAAAAAATCAGCTGTTTTCAACAATAATAATAATAATAATAATAATAATAATAATAATAATAATAATAATAACGTTTTTGAGCAGCAAATCAGAATATTAGAATGATTTCTGAAGGATCATGTGAATAGAGTAATGATGCTAAAAATTCAGATTTGAAATCACAGGAATAAATGACATTTTAAAATATTCAAATAGAAAACAGTTATTTTAAATAGTAAAAATATTTCAAAATTGTACTGTTTTTGCTGTACCTCGGATCAAATAAATGCAGGCTTGGTGAGCAAAAGAGACAAAAAAAAAAAAAAAAAAACATTAAAAATCTTACTGTTCAAATGAATACGGATATTGAAGGTGCATTATGACTGCCACCAGGTGGCGATGTGCAACAGCCATTTGCAGAGGTCACAGAGAATTAATTTAATCCGTGGCTGTATTAACCAGGCTTTATCTCCACACAGCTGTGTGCTCATGAGTCTCACCTGAGAAGATCAGTTTGTCCTTCATGAGGTTGACGTCACAACTCAGCCAACGTACTACAGAATTTAGCATGATCTGCTCAGGGTTGTAGCTGCGCATACCACTCATCTTCCACCTGAGGAAAAAAAACATGACAACACAGTCAACAAAACACACCTGAGGCTTTGAAAGTGCCACAAAGTTCTGCTCATTAAGTATTGGATCTTGAAATATTTGATGAGAGAGTGACTAAGAACACTTAAAAGGATTAAAGAGCAACACTAAAGTAAAAGCACTAAGAATGATAATTACTGGAAATAAAAATACAAACAGACATAAGAAACAGAACAAATCAAAACCCTAAAATACTCATCCTCATTACCTGATCAGGTGATAGCTGAGCAATTTCAGCGAGCAGCAGAGGACAGGCACATGCAAAGAGCAGAAGACAGAGAGAAAATGGAAAGTAGAAATTGCCAAGAAGAAAAGAGCAGAGCCATCAGTTGAAAAGCGCCCAGCAGAGATATAGCAAGCGTGCTAACTACAAAACAGCCTAACATTAACGCCAAGGACTGCTTTCGTGCAAATGTGTGTGAGCACAGAAATAGTCATATTGAAGATTAAAGCCACTACTGACACAGCAAAATGGCTTCCAGTATTAAAAAACATTAAGAAACAACTTAAAAGGACATAAAAGAGATGCACTTCTGAAAAATGAAGATGCCCATGACAGTCGCCACAGATATTAAATCTGAGGTGATCCATATTAGGCCATGTTCTTCCACACTCTACAAAACATGTTAAAGCAGCATTTAGCCATTAGATATCAATATAAAAAAAAGCTAACTAGGAGAAAAAAAACAAGCAGAATCCTAATTAAAAAAAAAAAAAAAAAAAAAAAAAAAAAACGCAATATATATAAAACTGTACACTACTAGTCATAAGGTTTTGAACTGTAAGATTTTGAAATGTTATTTTGCAGAAGTGTCTTCTGTTCACCAAGCCTGCATTTATTTGATCCAAAGTACAGCAAAAACAGTAAAATTCTGAAATATTTTTACTATTTAAAATAACTTTTCTATTTGAATATATTTTAAAATGCAATTTATTCTTGTGATTTCAAAGCTACATTTTTAGCATCATTACTTCAGTCACATGATCCTTCAGAAAGCATTGTAATATTCTGATTTGCTGCTCAAAAAACATTTATTATTATTATTATTATTATTATTATTATTATTATTATTATTATTATTATTATTATTATTAAAAACAGCCGAGTATAATTTTTTTCAGGTTGCTTTGAATAGAAAGTTCAGAAGAACAGCATTTATCTGAAATAGAAATCTTTTGTAACATTACAAATGTCTTTGTCATCACTTTTGATTAAAGCATCCTTGCTAAATAAAATAATTCATTCTCATTATTTCTTCCCCTAAAAAAAATACTGACTACAAATATTGATGATAAAGGTTTCTTGAACAGCAAGTCAGCATATTAGAATGATTTCTAAAGAATCATGTGACACTGAAGACTGGAGTAATGCTGAAAATTTAGCTTTGATCAAAGGAATAATCAGATTTTTAAAATATACAAATCGAAAACAGTTATTTCAAATATTAAAAATATTTAAAAATGTTTTGCTGTAATTTGGATCAAATAAATGCAGGCTTTGTAAGCAGAAGAGACTTCTTTAAAAACATTAAAAATCTTACTGTTCAAAAACTTTTGATTGGTTGTGTACATCTCAGTCTAAACGTGTCAAAGCACGATTTCCAGGGAACTTTTGAAGTATTTCGATAGCTTTTGGAGCCCACAATCCTTTTCCACTACAGATTTTTCTGATGCAAATGCAACTATTTGCAAATTTAGTTAGTGATCTTGCATCATATATAAAGCATGCCAATTTAAAATCTACAGTATTCTGTGGAATGGGTGATAAAATGTGTAAAAGTGGGCCAAGATTCTCTACATCCTTCTTGGAAGCTGACAGCATAATTGAATTAGCCATTCAATGAACATCCGGCCAACGTGTAGGACTTCATGAATGACAGGCGTTCCAAATCTAGCCTGTGTATTTGAATGTGATTATAGCCGATTGATATTTAAAAAAAAAAAAACACTGAAAATTTACTCACCTTGCAAGCTGTCCAGATTGTAGACGAGCTTGTCTCTTCAACACAACAGATTTGTAGAAATTCAGCATTATATCACTTGCCCTCCAATGGACCCTCTGCAGTGAATGGTTGCCGCCAGATTGAGTGTTCAAACAGCTAATAAAAACATCAAAATAATCTGTAAGTAATTTACACGACTACACTATCATTTAACATCTTGTAAAGTGAAAAGTTGCATGTTTGTGGAGTGGGCCCTTACACTTATAGGGCATTGCAGGGCTATTTTTGTAGTCAATCTCACGAGAAGCTGTCTTTGACACCATCCGTCACCCACCGAGCGATGCCTCACTACTGATCTCTCACTGACAGTGCGAGAATTTAGAGCAGCGTCTCGCTATGGTAAGAGTGCTTCAGGTGAATGTTGGGCAAGTGAGACAGTCACACCACCTGATGCCTTGGCTCATTCCCATAGATATGGTGTGATGGGACAGCACTCACCACCCAACATTATCCACCACCATCCAAGACAGCAATCCCATGAAAAATTGACTACAGATACAAATCCATCAAATTTTAAATTTATTTACCATATGACTAGATCTTTTATTTAAAAATTGACAAACGGCATTATTTACAGCATTTTAAATGTCAGAAAACATTTTTTTTTTTTATTTTGCATTTTACTAGTTTCTTCACTTGAAAATTGTCAAGCGCTGTCAGTTGCTGCACTCATCCCCTAAACCAGACCTGGACAAACTCTGCCCTTGAGGGCTGGTGTCCCAGCAGAGTTTAGCTCCAACCCTGATAAAACTCACCTGTTTGTAACTTTCTAGTAAACCTGAAGACACTGATTAGCTTGTTCAGGTGCGTTTAATCAGGGTTGAAGCTAAACTCTGCAGGGACACCGGCCCTCCAGGACAGAGTCAGCCCAGGCCTACCCTAAATGGCGTAACTTAAATTTATTTTTTTCTTTTGCATTTTACTATTTTTTTTTTTTTTTTTTTTTTTTTTTTTTAAAACTGTCAAACGGCATTTACAGCATTTTAAACGTCAGAAAGTGACGCCAGTTGCAGCACTCATTATCCCCTAAACGGCGTAACAGTTTTTTTTAATTTTGCATTTAAATAGTTGCTTTATTTGAAAATTGTCAATCGGTGTTATTTACGGTGTTTTAAACTTCAGAATTCGGCGTCAGTTGTGGTGCTCATTATCCCTTAAACTACTAAATTATTTTTGTAGTCAACAATCTCACGAGAAGCTGTCTTTGACACCATCTGTCACCCACCGAGCGATGCCTCACTACTGATCTCTCACTGACAGTGCGAGAATTTAGAGCAGCGTCTCGCTACGGTAAGAGCGCTTCAGGTGAACGTTGGGCGAGTGAGACAGTCACACCACCTGATGCCTTGGCTCATTCCCATAGATATGGTGTGATGGGACAGCACTCACCACCCAACGTTATCCACCGCCATCCAAGACAGCAATCCCATGAGAAATTGACTACAGATGCAAATCCATCAAAAAAAAAAAAAAAGTTTAAATTTATTTTCCATATGACTAGATTTATTTCAAAATTGTCAAAATGGCGTAATTTAATTAAAATTAATTAATTCATTTTGCATATTACTAGTTTTCTGTTTTGAAAATTTTCAAACGGCATTATTTACGGTGTTTTAAATGGCAGAAAACGGCATTAGTTGTGGCGCTCATTATCCCCTAAACAGTGTAAATTAACCATTTATTAATTTTTTTTTTTTATTTTGCATTTTACTAGTTTTATTACTTAAATTGTCAAACAGCGTTAATGTGAATTTGTCAAAAGTAAGAAAGCGCTGTCAGTTGCTGCACTCATTATTTCCTAAACCAGACCTGGGCAGACTTGGTCCTGGAGGGCCGGTGTTCCTGCAGAGTTTAGCTCCAATCCTGATAAAACTCACCAGTTTGTAGCTTTCTAATAAACCTGAAGACACCGATTAGCTTGTTCAGGTGTGTTTAATCAGGGTTGAAGCTAAACTCTGCAGGGACACCAGCCCTCCAGGACCGAGTCTGCCCAAGCTTGCCCTAAATGGCGTATCTTAAATTTATTTATTATTTTTTTCTTTTTTTTTTTAAATTGTCAAACAGCGTTATTTATGGCATTTTAAACAACAGAAAGTGACGTCAGTTGTGGCACTCATTACCCCCTTAACAGCATAAATTAACTTTTTGGGTTTTTTTGCATTTTACTTTTATTATTTGAAAATTGTCAAACGGCATTATTTAATGTCAATTTATTGTCAAACGTCAGAAAGCGCTGTCAGTTGCTGCACTCATCATCCCCTAAACCAGACCTGGGCAAACTCGGCCCTGGAGGGCCGGTGTCCCTGCAGAGTTTAGCTCCAACCCTGATAAAACTCACCTGTTTGTAACTTTCTAGTAAACCTGAAGACACTGATTAGCTTGTTCAGGTGTGTTTAATCAGGGCTGAAGCTAAACAGGGACACCGGCCATCCAGGACCGAGTCTTCCCAGGTCTGCCCTAAACGGTGTAACTTAAATTTTTTTTTTTTTTTCTTTTGCATTTTACTAGTTTTTTTTTTTTTTTATTTATTTTTTTATTATTTAAAAATTGTCAAACTGCGCTATTTACAACATTTTAAATGACAGAAAGCGCTGTCAGTTGCTGCACTCATTATCCCCTAAACCAGACTTGGGCAAACTCGGTCCTGGAGGGCCGGTGTCCCTGCAGAGTTTAGCGCCAACCCTGATAAAACTCACCTGTTTGTAACTTTCTAGTAAACCTGAAGACACTGATTAGCTTGTTCAGGTGCGTTTAATCAGGGTTGAAGCTAAACTCTGCAGGGACACCGGCCCTCCAGGACCGATTCTGCCCAGGCCTGCCCTAAACTGTGTAACTTAAATATATATATTTTTTTCTTTCGCATTTTACTAGTTTTTTTTTAATTGTCAAATGACGTTATTTACGGCATTTTTTCTCTTTATTTTATTCCAAGGACAAATGCTATTATTTGTACAAAGACTGTATTTTTTTTACATTCTTAAACCCTCCCCTACCAACCCAGAACATACTGCCCAATATATTTACGGCATTTTAAATGACAGAAAGTGACGTCAGTTGTGGCGCTCATTATCCCCTAAACAGCGTAACTATTTTATTTTGCATTTTACTAGTTTCTTTATTTGAAAATTGTCAAACGGCATTATTTAATGTCAATTTATTGTCAAACGGCGTTATTTAATGTCAATTTATTGTCAAACGCCAGAAAACGCAGTCAGTTGCTAAACTCATCATCCCCTAAACCAGACCTGGGCAAACTCGGTCCTAGAAGGCTGGTGTTCCTGCAGAGTTTAGCTCCAACCCTGATAAAACTCACCTGTTTGTAACTTTCTAGTAAACCTGAAGACACTGATTAGCTTGTTCAGGTGTGTTTAATCAGGGTTGAAGCTAAACTATGCAGGGACACCGGCCCTCCAAGACCGATTCTGCCCAGGCCTACCCTAAACGGCGCAACTTAAATGTATTATTTTTTTTTTGCATTTTACTAGGTGTTTTTTTTTTTTTTTTTTAAATTTAAAAGTTGTCAAACTGCATTATTTACAGCATTTTAAACGACAGAAAGCGACGTCAGTTGCGGCACTCATTATTCCCTAAACGGCGTAACTTAAATGTATTTGTTTTATTTTGCATTTTACTAGATTCCTTATTTGAAAATTGTCAAACGGCGTTATTTGCGGCATTTTAAATGACAGAAAGTGATGTCAGTTGCGGCACCCATTATCAAAAATTCATTTAAGTTACGCCGTTTAGGGGATAATGAGTGCTGCAACTGACAGCGCTCTCTGTTGTACAACACCGTTTAGAGCAGAACTGGGCAAACTCTATCCTGGAGGGTCGGTGTCTCTGCAGAGTTTAGCTCCAACCCTGATAAAACTCACCTGAACAAGCTAATCAGTGTCTTCAGGTTTACTAGAAAGCTACAAACTGGTGAGTTTTATCAGGGTTGGAGTTAAACTCTGCAGGGACACCGGCCCTCCAGGATAGAGCTTGCCCAGTTCTGCCCTAAACGATGTTGTACAATGGAGAGCGCAGTCAGTTGCAGCACTCATTATCCCCTAAACGGCGCAACTTAAATGATTTTTTTTATTCTGCATTTTACTAGTTTTATTTAAACAGTCAAACTGTGTTATTAATGCATTTTAAATGACAGAAAGCGACGTCAGTTGCGGCACTCATTAACCCCTAAATGGCGTAACTTGCATGGATTTTTTTTATTTTGCATTTTACTAGATTCCTTATTTGAAAATTGTCAAACGGCGTTATTTGCGGCATTTTAAATGACAAAGCGACGTCAGTTGCGCCACTCATTATCGAAAATTCAAGTTACGCTGTTTAGGGGATAATGAGTGCCGCAACTGACAGCGCTCTCTGTCGTACAACATTGTTTAGAGCAGAACTGGGCAAACTCTATCCTGGAGGGTCGGTGTCTCTGCAGAGTTTAGCGCCAACCCTGATAAAACTCACCTGAACAAGCTAATCAGTGTCTTCAGGTTTTCTTAGAAAGCTACAAACTGGTGAGTTTTATCAGGGTTGGAGTTAAACTCTGCAGGGACACCGGCCCTCCAGGATAGAGCTTGCCCAGTTCTGCCCTAAACGATGTCATACGACAGAGAGCGCAGTCAGTTGCAGCACTCATTATTCCCTAAACGGCGCAACTTAAATTTTTTTTATTTTGCATTTTACTAGTTTTTTTATTTAAAAATTGTCAAACTACGTTGTTTGCGGCATTTTAAATGACAGAAAGCGACATCAGTTGCGGCACTCATTATTGAAAATTAATTTAAGTTACGCTGTTTAAGGGATAATGAGTGCCCATCTGATAGCGCTCTCTGTCGCACAACATTGTTTAGGGCAGAACTGGGCAAACTCTATCCTGGATGGTCGGTGTCTCTGCAGAGTTTAGCTCCAACCCTGATAAAACTCACCTGAACAAGCTAATCAGTGTCTTCAGGATTTCTAGAAAGCTACAAACTGGTGAGTTTTATCAGAGTTGGAGTTAAACTCTGCAGGGACACCGGCCCTCCAGGATAGAGCTTGCCCAGGTCTGCCCTAAACGGTGTTGTACGACGGAGAGCGCAGTCAGTTGCAGCACTCATTATTCCCTAAACGGCGCAACTTAATTTTTTTTTACATTTAACTAGTTTCTTTATTTGAAAATTGTCAAACGGCGTTATTTACGGCATTTTAAACGATAGAAAGTGCCGCCAGTAGCGGCACTCATTATCCCATAACGGTGTTATTCAAATGTTTTTTTTTTTTTTTTTTTTTAGTAGTTTTCTTTTCATCTGAAAATTATCAAACAGCGTTATTTACGGTGTTTTAAAACTAATTTAGGCTTTCAGGTTACGTCGGTATTTGGTCATGCAGCAATTTAATTGAGGTTACCACTACTAACGTTACTACTTTTGTTGCGGTTGTTGTTTAACGTTACATTTTCCTCACTCACCACAAGACAGGAGCGGCTGCCTCTTCTTCCATCAAATCCGTGAGTTGCTGGCCTCTAGTAGACGATCATCGCACATGGCTTTGTGTACTCATGGTAGTAGCCGCATCGCTCAATCGATCGTTTGCAGCGTTGATTCGGGCGTTCTCTATAATCATCGTGTAGCGTGCGTTGGAGAGGAGATTCTCCCAGTCGATACCACTTTTCGTTTCATTGACTTCCATTCAGAAAAGCAAACGCGTGCAAAAGTTTGGCGTTTTGCTGCAATGCACATTTAAAGCTTCGTGAACTGTGAACTGTGACCTGCCAATTCGTATCACGTGAAACTGTGTGACCAATAGCAGATCGGTACGTCACCGCGTGACCTCGCAGCTGGGTAGAAAGAATACAGCTCTTGCTAGGGATGTGCCAAACGAGGCTTTTGAAGCAGTGAGGCTTTTACAACAAAGTGCGTTGATGCTTCGAAGCTTTTGATACAGTTCTCTACTACGCCATCTGCTGGTCAATAAAAATTCTTACACAAAATGTGTCATTGAGATGTTTTGTTCATTGGGGTGTTATTGTAAGGTTTATTTGTGAATTTTATAAGCATATATGTCATTAGCAAGGTGGCGTGTGTGTGCAGCGATAGAGTTTCCAAAATGTATTGTATTTTGCACAATACAATGACAAAGGCTTAATACGCCAATAGATTAAACTAACGTAATTTTTCATTGCACCATTTTTGTGTGTTCTTTACAATAGAACACAAACATGCACATTGTTAAAAAAAATGCACAAATACAAATGCAATCATTTAATTTTAATAATAATAATAATAATAATAATAATAATATTATATATATATAGCAAAAATGTTTGTGGTTGAGGAAGGACTTTTGTCCTTTTATCAAGGATTTTTTACTTTTCATTCAGACAATAGACATTCAGCCACACGTCATTGTTTTTAATAGTAGTACTTTAAGTAACAACGATACACCGCGTAAAAAAAAATAAAAAATAAAAAAACGCATACAAATGCATGATGACCGATAAAGTTATAACACTGCACTAAATGACTAACGGGTATGGGACAGCGCAATCGATACGCTTTGTATTTGAGCCTAGCGTGACGTGTCAGTGAGGTAACGAAGCTTCGTTTTCAAAGATCACGTGACAGCCTCATTTCGAGCAATGCTTCGGAACACTGTTTCGGAACACTAGTGTGTTGAAAACTCGAAACGTGTGTCGACACTAGTGCTGCGTCCGAAATCGCATACTGCTTAAGTAGGTACTACATTTAAATATGAACGTACTACCCGACCGTTAAAAAGTACGTTCTATATAGTATGAATGTGGGTAGTATGAATGGAATTCGGACGTACTACATCCGCCATATTGATGTTGTCACGTGTCATGCGTCGTCACAACAGCGCGAAAATTTAAAGAGACAGCTCCACTGCACGAACACCGGCACCGGCAATGTTCGGCGTTTTAACGTTGATTGGACAGACAGCTCAGAGAAGGCGTCGGCAGCTTCTCGCAGATCACGCCGTCGTAGACAGCTTCCAGATTATTTATCAAATAACGTAAGTATAATTACTTATTTAGCTAGCAAATTTTACCTCAGAATAAAAACAGAGGCTGACTTGAAGCAACAATAAAGTAATTTATTGTTATGAATGAATACACAGGACAAAAAACAAGAATGAATAAATTTGATGAAAAAATATACACACTTTATTTATATATACATATATATATATATATATATATATATATATATATATATATATATATATATATATATATATATATATACATATATATATATACATATGTGTGTGTGTGTGTGTATTTATATAAATGGATAAATACAATATATACATAGATAAAATGAATATATTATGGATAGATACTAGAGATGCGCGGATGAGCTCAAACGTCACCCGAATCCGCAGCTTCAAATAAATTATCCGCCCGCCACCCACCCGCACATCATTTTTCTCTGATTTGGATAACCGCACCCGATCGTCGTTTACGATTATTCTAATTCTTAGTTTTGCATGATGATATGATGAATGGATGGTTCATTTTTAAAAGCAGATTGATTCAGCTGATCTGCACATCGCTGCACACTTATATAAGCTTAATCGTTCGTGCTTTTAAGCCAAAGCCACGCTAAAAAGAATAACATTTGGACGTGACTCTCCGCAATCTCTGATGAAATCAACTGGGTGTTTGAACGTCTACTGGATCCCTGGACAAAAGATTACAGGGGTTCACCCAGTTTAAGAAATTTCAGATCATAAAAATCTAATTCTTTTCATTTTTAAGGTATTGTTTTCGTTATAATGTACTGATTAAAATTAGTAATCAGTAATAATTGTTAATTTTACTACTCGGCAAATGGTGCTGGCGCGGACAGAGCGGGCGCGGGCGCAATCATCAAACATATTTCAAAGGAAGCCGGCGCCACATTCCCTACCGTCTTTACTATGTGTTTTGAGCGAATATTTGCATTTATTCACATACGATTGAATTAGAAATGGTGGCCTGTCACGATTTTGGCTAATGCAGGACACTACTGAATGATGCGCTTCAGAGGAAATTTAGAAGTGGGTATACGCAAAGCCGACGGATTAAAAAATGGGTATCCGCAGGTACTGCACTACACCACTAAATATTACCCTTGTCAATAGCATTAACACAGGCGTAACTCCCTTCAAACTTGGTCTGGAATGTCTTTTTTTCTGTCACAACTTCTTGAACAGGTGAACACACAGACACACACACACACAAATGAAATCGTTTGCCTGAAAAAAAGTATTTAGAACAGGTTCATATTTTAGAAAATGTAGTTAATATTTTCCTCATTATTGATTCATCTCATCCACCCGCGACCCACCCGCAAATAATCAGAATGCATTTTTTTATTACCCGACCGCGGATTATCCGCAGCGCCCGCGGATATAACCGCCATCCGCGCATCACTAATAGATACACAAATAATATATACATATTCTAAAAAAAAAAAACTATATACATATTTACAGATGGTGAGCTATGTGTGTGTGTGTGTGTGTGTGTGTATATATATATACAGTATGTATAAAAATGCAATATATACATAGATACACATAAATAAATAAATAAATAAATAAATAAATAAAATATTCATATTCTAAAAAAAAACTATATACACAGCTTGATATGTAGCCAACAAAATATCAACTAAAAATGAACACTAGTAAAAGAGGAAACAAATCGTTTTAATTTCGTTTAATTTTCTAATCTCATTAAACTGCTTAACAACGAATGTCTCCGTTAAAAAAAAAAAAAAAAAAAAAAAACCTGTGTTAACAAGCTGATGTACAAAACAACTTCTTACAGCTGATTCACGAACTCACCTCATCGATTTACAATGTTTAAACTTTCAATAAGTCATCCGTTTGTTTGGATTGTGTTAAAAAAAGTGTAATTTAATCACAATAAACAACGTTTTTTTCCTGAGGTACTTTACACTTGAAATGAGCCGCGTCTCCACTTTCCGCCATTTTTCGAATATGACGCCTCCTCTCCCGGAGCCTCATGGGATAGGAAAGTGTCCATGGTATGCGTACTACAGAATTCGAGCGGAAGCAGTAGGTCATCCGGGTACTTCTCGCCTACTGAATTTCGAATACTATGAATTCGGACATACTACTCGCCTCGCATACTGTTTTTCGCGTACTATATAGTAGGGAAGTATGCGATTTCGGACGCAGCATAGGTGTCGAGCTACCCATCCCTAGCTCTTGCTACTGGGCATGCGCACATAAATCTAACGTTATTTTTGTCACACTGTACAACAATAATACTTTTTATTTATTTATTTATTTATTATAGTAAGGGCTACGTTCATGGTTGGGGTAGGTGTAGACGTTATAAAACACAGTCTAATAGCTAGAACAATTAATTTCATTGTTAGTTTCCGGTTGGAGTTGTACCCCTTGGGAGAAACGAGTCTTTTCGAAGCTTCAGCCTTTGTGAACAATGAAACCCTAAGATGGCACATTCGAGATGGTAAGAAAAAAAATAATGTCCAGGTAGTAACTGTAAAAAGTATTTGAGTAAAGTCAGCATTTTCAGCACACAGCATAAATGTGATTTTAAGAAATCTGTGTAGATATTAATGTTACTGAGCTTTCTGCTGCTGTGCCAGATGTGAATACTGATGTAACTGTCCTGTTGTTGATGGCCCACTTTAAAAAAACAAGAGGATTTGCTGTTCCATTTAGCCAGTGTAAGTTTTTTTTAATTTGTGTAACTGACAACTGATAATTTCTAAAACTGACACTTAGAAAAACTGTGTGTGTGTGTGTGTAGGTCACAACAACTGCAGCAGATGCAAAGACCAGGCTTTCACTACTCTGATCATGCTTGGTAAGATCTTTTAGTACATGATTTAGCAATGTTAAAGGGATGGTTTTTAAAAATAAACCTTTTTTCACACTTTATTCATGGCTCTTTATATATATCTTTCAACCTAGCATCTTCTCGAAAACATTTTGAATAACAAGGGTAAGTAAATGATGATAGAATTGTCATTTTTGGGTGAACAATCCTTTAGAACTAATGAGAAAGGCCCCAACATCTACAGCTACTTTTACTGACACCATAATCAAATGTGAAAAGTTTTTTTGTAAAGTCACAAACATCGCTATAAAAAACATGAACACAATAAATTAATTAACTTTTTCTTTTTTTAGGAGATTCAGTTCTACACAGCAAAAAAATGGATGTTGCTGATTGAAAGCAAAGTCTTCTTTCCTGTGATTGACCTACCAGATACGTCCTCTGCATTTGCTGTTCTCTTCATTTATGTGCTTAACATCAAGTACTAAGTGGAAGCCACTACTTTGTTTTTTATTCAGAGGTAGGTACATCTTGCAATATGCTGAAATATTAAGTAAGCATTAAAGGGAAAAAGAAAAATGAAAGCCATGTACATCTGGGACTGCATGAGGGTAAGTTATAAGAGAATTTGCATTTTTGAGTAAACAATCCCTTAAAGGAATAATCCACCCAAAAATGAAAATTGTCATCATTTACTCACCCTCATGTCATTCCAAACCTGTATGCACTTCTTTCTTGTTTAACACAAAAAGATATTTAGAAGAATGCTGGTGACCGAACAGTTTCAGTTCCCATTGACTTTCATTATGTTTTTTGTCCATATAATGGAAGTCAACAGGACCCGAAACACCAACACTGGTCACCAACATTTTTCAAAATATCTTTTGTTTTCCACAGTAGACAGAAGTGTATACAGGTCCCTATCCCTTTTTTTTAAGGGATTGTTCATAAGTGATGTGAGATTTAAACCAAGCATTGGAGCTTGTGTTGAGAATAAATGGGCACGCCAGATAAAGCCTCGATTCAAGGCTTGTGCTTTTAACGTAGAAATCACGTGACAAATGACATACGAAGCCTTACTTTCTTTCTATTTGAACTCTCAGATCTTACATTTACATTTAAACCTATTTAATTACATTTTTATATGCCCAATCATACAATATGAATACAAATTATTTCATCATGTGCACGTAACATGAATCGATCTATGGAATGTGTGGTGATGCTGCTTATGACTGAGCTTCTTTCATAGGCTTTTGGTTGCTTTATTTTTTACTAACCAACAGATAAAGCTGTTTTTACAACACACTCAAAGCTTTGAATCTTTTCCCAAAACAGTCAGAGGAAAGTCTTAGTCCTTCACTAGGCTTAATTTGCCCATCAATATTGCTCACTCAAAAATGCTAAATTCTCTCATCACTTACTCACCCTCATGCCATCCCGGATGTACATGACTTTTATTCTTCTGTGGAACACGAACAGAGATTTTTAGAAAAATAATCCATCTATGTCCACTGAAAGTACACACAACCAAAATATTCCAGTTCAAAAAGTGCGTAAAGAAATGGAATTAATCCGTATGATTAATCCGTGGGCTTTTATTCACATACAAACATTGATCATCCAAATATGTAGAGTGCGTCAAATGTGGTAAACAGAATCTCAAACATGCATGAAAACTGATTAGGTGTCTTAAGCCACTCGAATCATATGGATTATTTTTACAATGTCTTTATGCACTTTTTGAAGCTAAAAGACTTTGGTTGCCTAGATAGACAAAAATGAAGAGAGAATATCAATTTTCATGTGTTCCGAAAAACAAACTAGATTTTTATGGGTTTGTAACAACATAGTAAATGATGACAGTTTTCATTTTGGCTGAACTAATGCTCTAAAAAGTTTTTACAAAAGAGAATGAAATATGAATCTAATGAATTATTTTTTTTTTGTGAAGGTTCATTGTGAGGATAAATCCTGACACACCTCAAGTGCTCTGCAAATTTCCAGATCAGCAAAAGAAGTGGGAAGATGGTGCAAAGGAGAAACTCTGGCCTGAACCCTCATGTGTCTAAGGAGTTAGTGGATTTCAAAACTATTAATCCACTACGGGAAAATGCATCTTACTCAGGAGAGTTTTTGTGAAGAATATGTTCTTAAGATTGTTCTTATGATTGAATTTGTTCCTGATTATTATTGTTATTTTTTTTTTAACATATTTTTTAATTGCTGTAATATACAAATATTTATGTATACATTCTTGAAAAATGCTTTTTGTGTGTAACAAAAGTTGAAGCTTCATTGCTGTTCACTCTTATCATAGTATGTTGTGCTTAGGATAAATGTTAAGAATTTTTCTAGCTATAATAGTTAAAATGGTATGTGCTGTAATATATATAATAGTTTGTAATAGTGTTTTGTTTGAGTCTTAAATGAATCTGTGAAAATTGTAATGTTATTGCAAGGGTTATTGCAACATTTGAACAATTAAAAACATTAAAAGTTACACAGTTGTCATTGCTTATTTTTATTTATTTATTTTTTCTTGTATTGCACTATATAACTGGAGAAAAGACCGTAAAATACAGTAAAGATACAGTAAAAACTGTACAAGTGCAGTATAATACTGTAAATACATTTACAGCAACTTAAATGGTACTGTAAATATACAGTATTGTTACTTTAAGTAAATTTACAGTGAGTTAATTTACAGTTTTTACAGTGTATTAAAAATTACACTATTTATTGTATGTAAAATCTACCATCAAATGTGCTTTGCTTCCTATTCAAATTTGCAAAAGGTGGAGCTGTCTGTTTAATTTGTGCCATCCTCACTTGGATTTGATGTCTCATTACAGCCTAGCAATCAAATACACAAACAATTGTTCATGATTAGAGGAAATGTAAATAAACCAATAAAGGCTAGAAATTGATTATTGAAAACCCCATATTGATGGACCCCTAATCTTTATGCTTTTGTGGCTCAGATTGTGTAGATAGGACCTTATAATTCCAAGGTGGTGAGCTGTTGATTTGGGTCAGATCTGAGCCAAAAGAACTTTGCTAACTGGGTTAATGAGCATGACAGGCCTAGAAAAGAGGAAGCTGTGTATTGTTTCGGTGAAGTATGTTTTCAATGAATATGAAGGAAAAGTACTTGTCACATTTTCAGATGAGCGACAAAGCAGAAAAAGGAAGAGGAAAAGGAAGACCTAAAATTGAAGCTCATTCTACAATGTTGATTCTCAGAAATGGACTTGCATAAATGTCTTTACGAGGAATATGTCTCCGACTGTGTATATAAGAAGGTGCTCAGACGTTACTTTGGACGCAACAGCTCTGAGATCTCCACAGAAGCTCCACAGAACGTCTACAGATTCTTTCTGTCGTTGTGAAGAAACATCTTGAAGAATGAGAAGCCTGATGTCTGTGCTGTTCCTGGTGATCTTCTGCTCTGTGTTGATGACTTCAAGCGGTGAGTGCTCATTTTAATTTCATTTTTAAAAGAAGAGAAAATTTATTGTTTTCAGATTATTTATGGCAGTTTCATTTGTTGCATTTGGTAATTTAAAATGTAGTGACATGATCAAATTGTAAACTCTTATTTCTCCATATTTCAGCTACTGAGGCAATTGAAGCAGCAAAAGCAAAGTGCTGTTTAGAGTTCTCTAATGTGAAGATCCCTGTAAAACTAGTGACATCTTACTACTGGACCAGCAGCAACTGTCCCACACGTGCTATTGTGTGAGTAACATCAATATTATCTCATTTTCAAACTGCAAAGTTTGAAATATCTGAATGAGATACTTTATTAAATAAACTTTGATATTAATCTTATTTTGTGTCTTCCCTCTTAGGTTTAGGACAAGTAAAGGGAGAGAGTTCTGTGTAGATCCTGAGACCACCTGGGTGAGCCACCATGTTGATAAAGTGGACAAAAGAAAAACAAATGCTGCATAAACAACTGCAGCACAAACTCAGAGTCTCACAGTCTAAATGAAGCTACACTGTTTCTATTTAAAATGTGCATTTCATATTGTATATTTAAACCGTGTGCTGTTTCCAATATGTATACAAAATAATTTATTTACAGAATAATTTATGTGATTGGGTCCAGCTGTTTTAATAAAATATCAATGATAAAATTATCATAATGTAGTAATGTTTTTACTGTCTATTGCATACAGGTATATTCAAGTTCATTAAGAAACTAAGCATTTGTTTTAAATATCCAAGGCTTTATGAATTTTCTAAATATGACTAAAACAAATCTGTTTTAGCAATACATTTCCCTTCCCATGTAAACACTAAAATTTTTTTCATTATCAAAATTAAATATCGACAGTATAGCTTTTGATACTGTACTATGTCCTTCCTGATACTGTCCTGCATATTCTGCCATCTAATGGTGGAAATTTTCAGTCTAATAAACTTGCTGGAAAACACTGGATATTGTGCAAAGTTTTCGCAAAGTATTATAGATGATAAAACCATGCCAAAAATCCTTGTCTACTGTAACTATAAAATTACAAAATTACAATTTGCAATGTACTGTTTACATTATAATTGTACCCTTAAACAACAAAAAAAAAAAAAAATAAAAAAGAAAGAAAGAAAATGTGCAGAGCGACTCATCTTGTCTTGTGAGTTTCTAAAAGGAAACCTTGTAGATCTCTGGATGAATCTTTAGATATTCCAGAGACTCTTCTTTACTTATAATTGCTTTGAGAAATACACTTGCTGCATGGTTTACAAATGTTAAAAACTGTTATGTGAAATTTAGTTGAAAAGTTGAATTGAATAATACTGAAATACTTGTTAAAGGAATATATCACCCCAAAATAAACATTCTGTCATATATGATGAACGCGTGTGTGTGTGTGTGTCGTGTTACTTTCATGACTGGTGGCAGAGACTTACCCAGAAGAGAAGAAATCATTGAATAAAGTTGTTGTTTTTGTTTTCTTCGCACACTAAAAGTATCCTCGTAGTTTCATAACATTACGGTTGAACCACGAATGTCACATGGACTATTTTAACGATGTCCTTACTACTGTCCTTACTACTGCTGTCTATGCAGGGTCAGAAAGCTCTCTTATCTTAATTTGTGCTCTCAAAGATGAACGAAGGTCTTACAGGTTTGGAACGACATGAGAGTAAGTAATTAATAACAGAATTTTCATTTTTGGGTGAACTATCCCTTTAAAACCAGATCAGCTAAGCAGTCAAATGTAAACTAAAAAAGCCAATGTGAATGTAATAAAATGTAAAGGCAATCAAATATGATTATAAAATACTACTTAGTGTTAATAAAACTAGCAAAATTAAATATTGACAGTATATAGCTTTTGGTATTCTTTATGGTATGGCAGTCATATTCTGCCATCTAATGGTGTTTTTCAGTGTGATAGACTTTTTAAAGACAAATAAAATAAAGATGAAACTATGCTGGAATACATTAGATATTACGCAACATTTTTCCAAAGTATTACAGATAATCAGACCTTGCTATAAATTCTTGTCCACTTTAACTGTAAGATTACAAGGATTTTTACAATTTGCAGTGGACTGTTCGCATTATAATTGTATTCTAAAACAAAAATAAGTAAAAAAGAAAATGTGCAGAAAGTTTATGAGAAACTTGTTGTCTTGTGAGTTTCTAAAAGGACCTTGTCGATTTCCGGATAGATCTTTAGATACCCCAGCAAATCATTCACTGTCAACAGCTCCTTACTTTTCTAGAAAAATTCACTCTGGAGAAGAGCATTTCGCTAAATATTTGCAATGAATTGGCATATATTATATTATGTATATTATTAAGTTTTTATATATTATTAATATGATGTATATTATGAAGTTATATATCAGTCATTGTACATTTATTCACTAATTTGACATTTGCAACATAGCATACTTCTATGTTATCACTGTGAAAAACAAAAACCACAATTTGTTGAGTCAGCTTAAAATAACTTGTTACCCTGCTCCCTTAAAAATGTAAGTTGAATCAACTCAAGCATCTAAGTTGTCACTTAGTACAACTTAACATTTCAAGTTGAATAAACGTTTTTTGAGTTGACTGAACTTAAAATTTTAATGCAGTCAGGTAACAAATTATTTTAAGTTGACTCAACAAATAGTTTTTTACAGTGTATGTATTGTACTTTTGTAATTAAAACTGAATGAATGTGTTTATTTTGTGTTTAAGATTTACTGTGTAATGAGTAAATAAAAAATAGGTTTGGCATAAATATGGCTTTTGGCGTATCAGCCCTTTACAGAACTCAGCCATACAAGAATAACATATAAGGTTCATATTTCTGTTTTTATGACTTGGCTCACTGCTCACTGCTCACTGTTTTGGTTCAGTTCTGGCTAAAAAGATGTGGAAGTTCTAATATTGACCACAATTTAGCTGTTGATTTGGGTCAGATCTGAGCCAAAGGAAATTTGCTGACTGGGTTAATGCTGAGCTTGACAGACCCGGAAAAGAGGAAGCTGTCCGCTGTTTTGCGTAAGCACGTTTTCAGTAAATCTGAAGGAAAAGTACTTGCCACAGTTTCACATGAGCGACAAACCAGAAAATGGAAAAGGGAAAAGGAAGTGCTAAAAATTAATCTCATTCTACAATGTTAATACTCAGAAATGGATTTACATGAATGGCATTGTGAGGAATATGTCTCCGACTATGTATATAAGAAGGTGCTCAAACGTTATTCTGGACACAACAGCTCTGAGATCTACAATCTACAGAACGTCTACAGATTCTTTCTGTCATTGTGAAGAAACATCTTGAAGAATGAGAAGCCTGATGTCTGTGCTGTTCCTGGTGATCTTCTGCTCTGTGCAGATGACTAGTGGTAAGTGCTCTTTCATTTTTAATTTTTAGTGAAGACAAAATGTATTGCTTTCAGATTATTTATGGCAGTTTCATTTGTTGCATTTGGTAATTTAAAATGTAGTGACATGATCAAATTGTAAAGCTACAATTTGAATTTTCAAATTTCAGCTACTGAGGCAATTGAAGCAGCACTCTCAAAGTGCTGTGTAGAGTTCTATAATGTGAAGATCCCTGTGAAACTAGTGACATCTTACTACAGGACCAGCAGCAACTGTCCCACACGTGCTATTGTGTGAGTATCATCAACATTATCTCATTTTTAAACTGCAAAGTCAATCTGAATGAGACACTCTATTAAACAAACTTTGATCTTGGTCTTATTTTTGTGTCTTTCCTCTCAGGTTTAAGACAATTGCAGGGAGGGAGTTCTGTGTTGATCCAGAGACCACCTGGGTGAGCCACCATGTTGATAAAGTGGACAAAAAAACAAAAATTGGAACAACAACTGCTGCTGCATCAACAACTTCTACCACAGCACAAACTCACAAAGTCACAGTCTAAAAGAAGCTACACTGTTTCTATTTAAAATGTATATTTCATATTGTATATACTGTTCATATTGTATACCTTGTACTGTTTCCAGTGTGTATATAAAATATTTTATCTACAGAGTAATTTATGTGATTGGGTTCAGTTGTTTTAATAAAATATCAATAATAAAATTATCGTAATGTAGTAATGTTTTTATTCTCATTTTCATACAAGTATATTAAATTTTATTCAAATGTGTTTCTGTATTATCATGAAGAAACTAAGCATTTGTTTTAAATATCTCAGTCAGTCTATTATGAATTTTCTAAATATGACAACAAATCTGTTTCAGCAACACATTTCCCTTCTCATGTAAACACTAAAATACTATATACTTGGTGTTAACAGAGTTAGCAAAATTAAATATTGACAGTATGTAGCTTTTTATATACTGTACTTTACTGTCCTGCAGTCATATTCTGCCATCTAATGGTGGAAGTTTTCAGTCTGACAGACTTTACATGACAACGATAATAGATGCTGAAATACATTGGATGTTATGCAAAGTTTTCCCAGAACATTAAAACATTATAGAGGATAAAATCATGCTAAAAATTTCTTGTCCACTGTAATTAAGATTACAAGATTACAATGGTGGACTGTTTTCATTATAAGTGTATTCTAAAACTAAAATAAGGAAAAAAGAAAATGTGTAGAAAGTTTCTGAGAAACTCATGTTGTCTTGTGAATTTCTAAAAGGACTTTTTCGATGGATCTTTAGATATTCCAGAGACTCTTCTTTACTTCTAATTGTTTTGAAAAATGCACTTGCTGGTTTGCCAATATTAAGGATGATTCAAGAAATGTCCCAAAGCAACTATGAAAAACTGCAATATGTGAAATATAGTTGTAAAGTTAAATTAAATAATACTGAAATACTTGTTAAAAGAATAGATCACCCCAAAATAAAAATTCTGTCATTAAATACAATGCATGTGTGGGCGTCGTGGTACTTAATGGCGCCAGAGACGTAACCAGAAGAGAAGAAATCATTGAATAAAGTTGTTTTGTTTTCTTTACGCACGAAAGTATCCTTGTAGCTTCATAACATTACTGTTGAACCACTGATGTCACATGGACTATTTCAATGATGTCCTTACTACCTTTCTGGTCTTTGAATGTGGTAGTTGCATTGCTGTCTATCCAGGGTCAAAAAGCTTTCGGATTTCATCAGAAACATCTTAATTTGTGTTCTGAAGATGAACAAAGGTCTCACGGGTTTGGAACGACATGAGGGCGAGTACAACCCGAATTCCGGAAATGTTGAGACGTTTTATTAAAATTTGAATAAAATAAACACTAAAAAGACTTTCAAATCACATGACACACACTATTTTATTCACAATACAACACAGATAACATAAATGTTTAAAGTGAGAATTTTTTACATTTTATACACAAAATGAGCTCATTTCAAATTTCATGCCTGCTACAAATCTCAAATTAGTTGGGACGCGGGCATGTTTACCATGGTGTAGCATCTCCTCTTCTTTTCAAAACAGTTGATGTCTAGGCATCGAGGTTATGAATTTCTGGAGTTTTGGTGTTGATATTTCGTCCCATTCTTGCCTTCCATAGGTTTCCAGCTGCTGGAGAGTTTGTGGTTGTCTTTGATGTATTTTTCTTTTAATGATGTGCCAAATGTTCTCTATAGGTGAACGATCTACTACGAAGCCATGTTGTTGTTATACACTCTTAAAAATAAAGGTGCATTAAAAGTTTCTTCACAGCGATGCCCTAGAAGAACCATTTTTGGTTCCACAAAGAATCATTCAGTCAAAGGTTCTTTAAAGAACCATCTGTTTCTTTCACCACAAAGAACCTTTTGTAAAACAGAAAGGTTGCTCAGATGTTAAAGGTTCTTTATGGAACAAAACAGGTTTTTCTATGGCATCGTGAAGCGCTTTTATTTTTAAGAGTGTAGCTGCAGTATGTGGATTTGAATTGTCTTGCTGAAATACACGTCATCTGGAGGGGAGCATATGTTGCTCTAAATCCTTTATGCACCTTTCAGCATTCATACTGCCTTCCAAAACATGCAAGCTGACCATACTGTATGCACTTATGCACCCCCATACCATCAGAGATGCTGGCTTTTGAATTGAACGCTGATGACACGCTGGAAGGTCTCCCTCCTCTTCAGCCCGGAGGACACGACGTCCATGATTTCCAAAGTTTTCCAGTTTGAAATAGTCTATTTTAAATGAGCCTTGGCCCACAGGACATGACTGAGCTTTTGGAACATGTTCACATAGAGCTAGTCATTTTTGCATGATAGAGCTTTAGTTGGCATCTTCAGATGGCACGGCAGATTGTGTTTACCAACAGTGGTTTTGGGAAGTATTCCTTGGCCCATTTAGTAATGTCAATGACAGAATCATGCCTATGAGTGATACAGTGTCGTCTGAGGGCCCAAAGATGATGGGCATCCAACAAAGGTCTTCGGCCTTGTCCCTTACGCACAGAGATTTCCCCAGTTTTTCTGAATCTTTTGATGATGTTATGCACTGTAGATGATGAGATTTGCAAAGCCTTTGCAATTTGACGTTGAGGAACATTGTTTTTAAAGTATTCCACAATCTTTTTAAGCACTCTTTTACAGATTGGAGAGACTCTGCTTCTCTAAGACATACCTTTTATAGCTAATCATGTTACAGACCTGCTGTCAATTAACTTCATTAGTTGCTAGATGTTCTCCCAGCTGAATCTTTCCAAAATTCTTGCTTTTACAGACATTTGTTGCCCCTCTGCCAACTTTTTTGAGACCTTAAATTTGAAATGCGCTCATTTTGTGCATACAATTGTAAAATTTATCAGTTTAAACGTTTGTTATGCTATCTATGTTCTACTGTGAATAAAATATTGGTTCATGTGATTTGAAAGTCTAGTTTTCATTTTATTCAAATTAAAAAAACGTCCCAACATTTCTGGAATTTGGTTTGTAATTAATGACAGATTTGCTCAAAACCTTTTTTCAAAACCTTTTGTCATCATTTTTTATGCATGAACAAACAGATTAATGATATTATTCACGATAAATTGGTATATTTCAGCTGTAGTGCTTGATGTGGCACAATCAAAGTGTCCTTTGAAATGGACGATGTCTTACTACTGGTCTAGCAGCATCTGTCCCAGACACAAACTGCAACTGAAAAGTTCCCATTTTAGACCAACAACTCTCACTAGAAACAAGAAGTGGTTTTGTGTTCTTAGAGCAGGGGTTCTCTGTCCTGTTTCTGGTGGTCCAACATCTTAAATTTAGTGCTTTACTTAAACACATCTGAACCAGTTAATCAAGGTCTTTAGGTTTATATGTGAGTAAGGGGTCGAAGTTAAGCACCTGATATTTGGTGACATCACAGTTCAGATTTGATCATTGATATCTTGTGATTTATTGAATGGAAAGCTGAGTTTTCAAGCCTGAAAAAGAGGAAGCTGTGTTGTTTTGCTGCAGCACGTTTTCAGTGAATCTGAAGGAAAAGTACTTACCACATTTTCACATGAGTGACAAAGCAGAAAAGGGATGAGGAATACAGTGTTAATACTCAGAAATGGATTTACATAATTGTTTTTATAAGGAAGACGTCTCCGACTATGTGTATAAGAAGGTGCTCAGACATCATTCTGAAACAAAAATAAGTAAAAAAGAGATGTGCAGAAAGTTTCTGAGAAACTCATGTTGTCTTGTGAGTTTCTAAAAGGACTTTGTTCATCTCTGGATGAATCTTTAGATATTCAAGAGACTCACCTTTACTATAATTGCTTTGAGAAATGCACATTCTGGTTTGCAAATGTTAAGGATGATTCAAGAAATGTACCAAAGAGACTGAGAAAAACTGTAATGTGAAATATGGCTGAAATGTTGAACTGAATAATACTAAAATACTTGTTAAAGGAGTAGATCCCCCCAAAATAAAGATTCTGTCATTAAATACAACGCATGTGTCTGTGTTGTGGTACTCACATGAATGGTGGCAGAGGCGTAACCAGAAGAGAAAAAATCGTTAAATAAAGTAGTTTTTTTTTTTTTTTTTTTTTTTACGCACGAAAGTATCCTTGTAGCTTCATAACATTACGGTTGAACCACTGATGCCACATGGACTATTTTAATGATGTCCTTACTACCTTTCTGGGCCTTGAACATGGTAGTTGCGTTGCTGTCTGTGCAAATTTGGTCAAAAAAACTTTCAGATTTCATGAAAAATATCTAAATTTGTGTTCCAAAGATGAACAAAGGTCTTATGGGTTTAGAACGATATGAGGGTGAGTAATGACAGAACTGTCGTTTGTTCAAAACCTTTTCTCAAAACCTGTCATCATTTTTGTGCATGAACAAACAGATTCATTATATTTTCCTGATTTGGGATAGTTCAGCTTTAGTACTTGATGTGGCACAATCAAAGTATTCTAGAGAGTTCATGGTAACACTTTACAATACGGGTGCACAAATATGCATTAATTCATGCTTAACTAGTGCAGAGATAATCATGAGTTAATATATAACTCATGAAGAACTAAACCATTTATTAATAATTACTATATGATTCATAGATTAAGTAATAAATAAATTGTTATTAGTTAAATGTGTCATAATGTATTAATTCCATAATAACTTATTTTATGAACTAATCGTGTAAATTCACGTGTTAATTGCCACAATGGGTTGAAGCCACGCATTTCATCTTCCGGTTGTCTGCTTTAATTAATCATTAGCTAATGGTTGTAATGATATCATTATGTTATGACTTTACTTGTTGAGGCACAGAACTATTAACTAATTGTTAAGTAATATGTGACTGTGGTTATGATTTAGAATTAGTTAGTCATGTGCCTCAACAAGTAAAGTCATAAACATAATGATATCTTTGCAACTCATTAGCTAATGATTAATTAAAGCAGACAACTTGAAGTTGAAATGCATGGCTTCAACTCATTGAGGCACATGACTAACTAACTAATTCTATATCCATAACCACAATGACATATTACTTAACAATTAGTTAATAGTATTGTGCCTCAGCAAGTAAAGTCACAACATAATGATACATTTGCAAATCATTCACTAATGAGTAATTAAAGCAGACAACTGGAAGTTGAAGTGCTTTGATCACTGTGGTAATTAACATATGAATTTACATCATTAGTTAATATAATAAGTTATTAGGGAATTAATACATTATAATATTTAGCATTTCGCTAAATATTTGCAATGAATTTGCACATTTTTGTGTACCATATATTATATTATGTATATTATTAAGTTTTTATATATTATTAATATGATGTATATTATTAAGTATTATATCTAAAAATAGTCTGTTATTAGATTAGCTAAAGACTTACTAAAAGTATCAGTCATTGTACATTTATTCACTAATTTGACATGTTATCACTGTGAAAAACAAAAACCACAATTTGTTGAGTCAGCTTAAAATAACTTGTTACCCTGCTGCCTTAAAAATGTAAGTTGAATCAACTCAAGCATCTAAGTTGTCACTTAGTACAACTTAACATTTCAAGTTGAATAAACGTTTTTTGAGTTGACTGAACTTAAAATTTTAATGCAGTCAGGTAACAAATTATTTTAAGTTGACTCAACAAATAGTTTTTTACAGTGTATGTATTGTACTTTTGTTATTAAAACTGAATGAATGTGTTTATTTTGTGTTTAAGATTTACTGTGTAATGGGTAAATAAAAAATAGGTTTGGCATAAATATGGCTTTTGGTGTATCAGCCCTTTACGGAACTCAGCCATACAAGAATAACATACAAGGTTCATATTTCTGTTTTTATGATTTGGCTCACTTCGGGCACTGTTTTGGTTCAGTTCTGGCTAAAAAGATGTGGACCAGTTCTGGACCAGCAAATAAGTTCTAATATTGACCACAATTTAGCTGTTGATTTGGGTCAGATCTGAGCCAAAGGAAATTTGCTGACTGGGTTAATGCTGAGCTTGACAGACCCGGAAAAGAGGAAGCTGTCCGTTGTTTTGCGTAAGCACGTTTTCAGTGAATCTGAAGGAAAAGTACTTGCCACAGTTTCACATGAGCGACACAGCAGAAAATGGAAAAGGGAAAAGGAAGTGCTAAAAATGAATCTCATTCTACAATGTTAACACTCAGAAATGGATTTACATGAATGGCATTATGAGGAATATGTCTCCGACTATGTATATAAGAAGGTGCTCAGACGTTATTCTGGACACAACAGCTCTGAGATCTACAATCTACAGAACGTCTACAGATTCTTTCTGTCATTGTGAAGAAACATCTTGAAGAATGAGAAGCCTGATGTCTGTGCTGTTCCTGGTGATCTTCTGCTCTGTGCAGATGACTAGTGGTAAGTGCTCTTTCATTTTTAATTTTTAGTGAAGACAAAATGTATTGCTTTCAGATTATTTATGGCAATTTCATTTGTTGCATTTGGTAATTTAAAATGTAGTGACATGATCAAATTGTAAACTCTTATTTCTCCATATTTCAGCTATTGAGGCAATTGAAGCAGCACAAGCAAAGTGCTGTGGAGAGTTCTCTAATGTGAAGATCCCTGTAAAACTAGTGACATCTTACTACAGGACCAGCAGCAACTGTCCCACACGTGCTATTGTGTGAGTATCATCAACGTTATCTCATTTTTAAACTGCAAAGTCAATCTGAATGAGACACTCTATTAAACAAACTTTGATCTAAGTCTTATTTTTGTGTCTTTCCTCTCAGGTTTAAGACAATTGCAGGGAGGGAGTTCTGTGTTGATCCAGAGACCACCTGGGTGAGCCACCATGTTGATAAAGTGGACAAAAAAACAAAAATTGGAACAACAACTGCTGCTGCATCAAAAACTTCTACCACTGCACAAACTCACAAAGTCACAGTCTAAAAGAAGCTACACTGTTTCTATTTAAAATGTGTATTTCATATTGTATATACTGTTCATATTGTATACCTTGTACTGTTTCCAGTGTGTATATAAAATATTTTATCTACAGAGTAATTTATGTGATTGGGTTCAGTTGTTTTAATAAAATATCAATAATAAAATTATCGTAATGTAGTAATGTTTTTATTCTCATTTTCATACAAGTATATTAAATTTTATTCAAATGTGTTTCTGTATTATCATGAAGAAACTAAGCATTTGTTTTAAATATCTCAGTCAGTCTATTATGAATTTTCTAAATATGACAACAAATCTGTTTCAGCAACACATTTCCCTTCTCATGTAAACACTAAAATACTATATACTTGGTGTTAACAGAGTTAGCAAAATTAAATATTGACAGTATGTAGCTTTTTATATACTGTACTTTACTGTCCTGCAGTCATATTCTGCCATCTAATGGTGGAAGTTTTCAGTCTGACAGACTTTAAATGACAATGATAATAGATGCTGAAATACATTGGATGTTATGCAAAGTTTTCCCAAAACATTAAAACATTATAGATGATAAAATCATGCTAAAAATTTCTTGTCCACTGTAATTAAGATTACAAGATTACAGTGGTGGACTGTTTTCATTATAAGTGTATGCTAAAACAAAAATAAGGAAAAAAGAAAATGTGTAGAAAGTTTCTGAGAAACTCATGTTGTCTTGTGAATTTCTAAAAGGACTTTTTCGATGGATCTTTAGATATTCCAGAGACTCTTCTTTACTTCTAATTGTTTTGAAAAATGCACTTGCTTGTTTGCAAATATTAAGGATGATTAAAAAAAATTCAAGAAAAACTGTAATTTGTGAAATATAGTTGAAAAGTTGAATTGAACAATACTGAAATACTTGTTAAGAGAATAGATCACCCCAAAATAAAAATTCTGTCATTAAATACAATGCATGTGTGTGCGTCGTGGTACTTAATGGTGGCAGAGACGTAACCAGAAGAGAAGAAATCATTGAATAAAGTTTTTGTTTTCTTTACGCACAAAAGTATCCTTGTAGCTTCATAACATTACGGTTGAACCACTGATGTCACATGGACTATTTCAATGATGTCCTTACTACCTTTCTGGTCCTTGAATGTGGTAGTTGCATTGCTGTCTATCCAGGGTTTTGGATTTCATCAGAAACATCTTAACTCGTGTTCTGAAGATGAACAAAGGTCTCATGGGTTTGGAACGACATGAGGGCGAGTACAACCCGAATTCCGGAAATGTTGAGACGTTTTATTAAAATTTGAATAAAATAAACACTAAAAAGTCTTTCAAATCACATGACACACAATATTTTATTCACAATACAACACAGATAACATAAATGTTTAAAGTGAGATTTTTTTACAATTTTATACACAAAATGAGCTCATTTCAAATTTTCAAAATTCAAATTAGTTGGGAGGCGGGCATGTTTACCATGGTGTAGCATCTCCTCTTCTTTTCAAAACAGTTGATGTCTAGGCATCGAGGTTATGAATTTCTGGAGTTTTGGTGTTGATATTTCGTCCCATTCTTGCCTTCCATAGGTTTCCAGCTGCTGGAGAGTTTGTGGTTGTCTTTGATGTATTTTTCTTTTAATGATGTGCCAAATGTTCTCTATAGGTGAACGATCTACTACGAAGCCATGTTGTTGTTATACACTCTTAAAAATAAAGGTGCATTAAAAGTTTCTTCACAGCGATGCCCTAGAAGAACCATTTTTGGTTCCACAAAGAATCATTCAGTCAAAGGTTCTTTAAAGAACCATCTGTTTCTTTCACCACAAAGAACCTTTAGTGAAACAGAAAGGTTGCTCAGATGTTAAAGGTTCTTTATGGAACTATTTTAACAAAACAGGTTTTTCTATGGCATCGTGAAGCGCTTTTATTTTTAAGAGTGTAGCTGCAGTATGTGGATTTGAATTGTCTTGCTGAAATACACGTCATCTGGATGGGAGCATATGTTGCTCTAAATCCTTTATACACCTTTCAGCATTCATACTGCCTTCCAAAACATGCAAGCTGACCATACTGTATGCACTTATGCACCCCCATACCATCAGAGATGCTGGCTTTTGAATTGAACACTGATGACACGCTGGAAGGTCTCCCTCCTCTTTAGCCCGGAGGACACGACATCCATGATTTCCAAAGTCAAATTTGGACTCGTCTGACCATAGAACAGTTTTCCAGTTTGAAATAGTCTATTTTAAATGAGCCTTGGCCCACAGGACATGACTGAGCTTTTGGAACATGTTCACATAGAGCTAGTCATTTTTGCATGATAGAGCTTTAGTTGGCATCTTCAGATGGCACGGCAGATTGTGTTTACCAACAGTGGTTTTGGGAAGTATTCCTTGGCCCATTTAGTAATGTCAATGACAGAATCATGCCTATGAGTGATGCAGTGTCGTCTGAGGGCCCGAAGATGATGGGCATCCAGCAAAGGTCTTCGGCCTTGTCCCTTACGCACAGAGATTTCCCCAGTTTTTCTGAATCTTTTGATGATGTTATGCACTGTAGATGATGAGATTTGCAAAGCCTTTGCAATTTGACGTTGAGGAACATTGTTTTTAAAGTATTCCACAATCTTTTTAAGCACTCTTTTACAGATTGGAGAGACTCTGCTTCTCTAAGACATACCTTTTATAGCTAATCATGTTACAGACCTGCTGTCAATTAACTTCATTAGTTGCTAGATGTTCTCCCAGCTGAATCTTTCCAAAATTCTTGCTTTTACAGACATTTGTTGCCCCTCTGCCAACTTTTTTGAGACCTTAAATTTGAAATGCGCTCATTTTGTGCATACAATTGTAAAATTTATCAGTTTAAACGTTTGTTATGCTATCTATGTTCTACTGTGAATAAAATATTGGTTCATGTGATTTGAAAGTCTAGTTTTCATTTTATTCAAATTAAAAAAACGTCCCAACATTTCCGGAATTTGGGTTATAATTAATGACAGATTTGCTCAAAACCTTTTTTCAAAACCTTTTGTCATCATTTTTTATGCATGAACAAACAGATTAATGATATTATTCACGATAAATTGGTATATTTCAGCTGTAGTACTTGATGTGGCACAATCAAAGTGTTCTAGAGTGTTCCTTTGAAATGGACGATGTCTTACTACTGGTCTAGCAGCATCTGTCCCAGACACAAACTGCAATTGAAAAGTTCCCATTTTAGACCAACAACTCTCACTAGAAACAAGAAGTGGTTTTGTGTTCTTAGAGCAGGGGTTCTCTGTCCTGTTTCTGGTGGTCCAACATCTTAAATTTAGTGCTTTACTTAAACACATCTGAACCAGTTAATCAAGGTCTTTAGGTTTATATGTGAGTAAGGGGTCGAAGTTAAGCACCTGATATTTGGTGACATCACAGTTCAGATTTGATCATTGATATCTTGCGATTTATTAAATGGAAAGCTGAGTTTTCAAGCCCAAAAAAGAGGAAGCTGTGTTGTTTTGCTGCAGCACGTTTTCAGTGAATCTGAAGGAAAAGTACTTACCACATTTTCACATGAGTGACAAAGCAGAAAAGGGATGAGGAATACAGTGTTAATACTCAGAAATGGATTTGCATAATTGTTTTTATAAGGAAGACGTCTCCGACTATGTGTATAAGAAGGTGCTCAGACATCATTCTGAAACAAAAATAAGTAAAAAAGAGATGTGCAGAAAGTTTCTGAGAAACTCATGTTGTCTTGTGAGTTTCTAAAAGGACTTTGTTCATCTCTGGATGAATCTTTAGATATTCAAGAGACTCACCTTTACTATAATTGCTTTGAGAAATGCACATTCTGGTTTGCAAATGTTAAGGATGATTCAAGAAATGTACCAAAGCGACTGAGAAAAACTGTAATGTGAAATATGGCTGAAATGTTAAACTGAATAATACTAAAATACTTGTTAAAGGAATAGATCCCCCCCAAAATAAAGATTCTGTCATTAAATATATGTGTCTGTGTTGTGAGAGTATCATGAATGGTGGCAGAGACGTAACCAGAAGAGAAGAAATCGTTAAATAAAGTAGTTATTTTTGTTTTCTTTATGCACGAAAGTTTCCTCGTAGCTTCATAACATTACGGTTGAACCACTGATGTCACATGGACTATTTTAATGATGTCCTTACTACCTTTCTGGGCCTTGAACATAGTAGTTGCGTTGCTGTCTGTGCAAATTTGGTCAAAAAACTTTCAGATTTCATGAAAAATATCTAAATTTGTGTTCCAAAGATGAACAAAGGTCTTACGGGTTTAGAACGATATGAGGGTGAGTAATGACAGAACTGTCGTTTGTTCAAAACCTTTTCTCAAAACCTGTCATCATTTTTGTGCATGAACAAACTAATTATATTTTCCTGATTTGGGATAGTTCAGCTTTAGTACTTGATGTGGCACAATCAAAGTATTCTAGAGAGTTCACGGTAACACTTTACAATACGGGTGCACAAATATGCATTAATTCATGCTTAACTAGTGCAGAGATAATCATGAGTTAATATATAACTCATGAAGAACTAAACCATTTATTAACAATTACTATATGATTCATAGATTAAGTAATAAATAAATTGTTATTAGTTAAATGTGTCATAATGTATTAATTCCATAATAACTTATTTTATGAACTAATAGTGTAAATTCATGTGTTAATTGCCACAATGGGTTGAAGCCACGCATTTCATCTTCCGGTTTTCTGCTTTAATTAATCATTAGCTAATGGTTGTAAAGATATCATTATGTTATGACTTTATTTGTTGAGGCACAGAACTATTAACTAATTGTTAAGTAATATGTCATTGTGGTTATGGATTTAGAATTAGTCACGTGCCTCAACAAGTAAAGTCATAAACATAATGATATCTTTGCAACTCATTAGCTAATGATTAATTAAAGCAGACAACTTGAAGTTGAAATGCATGGCTTCAACTCATTGAGGCACATGACTAACTAACTAATTCTATATCCATAACCACAATGACATATTACTTAACAATTAGTTAATAGTACTGTGCCTCAACAAGTAAAGTTACAACATAATGATACATTTGCAAATCATTAACTAATGAGTAATTAAAGCAGACAACTGGAAGTTGAAGTGCTTTGACCACTGTGGTAATTAACATATGAATTTACATCATTAGTTAATATAATAAGTTATTAGGGAATTAATACATTATGACACATTTAACTAATAACAATTTATTGATTACTTAATCTATGGTTCATATAGAATGTTCATTAGTTGCTGATGATAGCGTCATCAGCTACTGGTCTAGCAGCATCTGTCCCAGACACTAACTGCAAGTGAAAAATTCCCATTTTAGATCAACAACTCTCACTAGAAACAAGAAGTGGTTTTGTTTTTTTAGAGCCAGGGTTCTCTTTACCGTTTCTAGTGGTCCAACATCTTAAATTTGGAGTTTAATTAAGACATCTGAACCAGTTAATCAAGGTCTTTGGGCTTATATGTGAGTAAGGGGTCAAGGTTAAGCACCTGATATTTAGTGACAGCACAATTCAGATAATTAATATCTCCTGATTTACTGAATGTAATGCTGAGCTTGACAGACCCAAAAAAGAGGAAGTTGTGTGTTGTTTTGCTGAAGCACGTTTTCAGTGAATCTAAAAGAAAACTACTTGACAGAATTTCACATGAGCAACAAAGCAGAAAAAGGATGAGGGAGAGGAAGAGCTAAAAACAACTCTCATTCTACAATGTTGATACTCAGAAATGGATTTGCGCAGCAACTGTCCCAGACATGCTATTGTGTGAGGATCATCAACATTATCTCATTTTCAAACTCAAAGTTGCTCAATGCAAAGTCAGTCTGAATGAGACACTCCATTAAATAAACTTTGATATAAACCTTATTATTGTGTCTTCCCTCTCAGGTTTAAGATTAAAGGGAGAGAGATCTGTGTAGATCCAGAGACCACCTGGGTGAGCCACCATGTTGATAAAGTGGACAAAAGAACAACAGTCTAAAAGAAGCGACACTGTTTCTATTTGAACTGTGCATTTCATATTGTATATTCAAACCTTATACTATTTCCAATGTGTATATAAAATATTTTATTTACAGAATAATTTATTTGATTGGATTCAGTTGTTTTAATAAAATATCAATGCTAAAATGATCATGATGTAGTAATGTTTTTATTCTCTATTGCATACAAGTATAATAAATTCTATTAAAATGTGTGTCAGTTATATGCTGGCATCTAATGGTGGAAGTTTTCAGTCTGATAGACTTTCAGTGACAAAGATAAAAGATGAAAATAAAAATACAACGCATGTGTGCATCATGGTACTCTCGTGAATGGCCAGAAAAGAAGAAATCATTGAATAATGTTATTTTTGTTTTCTTTGCACACAAAAAGTATTCTTGTAGCTTCATAACATTACAGTTGAATCACTGATGTCACACGCACTATTTGAATGATGTCCTTACTACCTTTCTGGTTCTTGAATGTGGTATTTGCATTGCTGTCTATCCAGGGTCAAAAAGTTTTCGGATTTCATAAAAAAACATCTTAATTTGTGTTCTGAAGATGAACAATGGTCTAATGGGTTTGGGACGACATGAGGGCGAGTACAACCCGAATTCCGGAAATGCTGGGATGTTTTTTTAAATGTGAATAAAATAAAAAATAAAAGACTTTCAAATCACATGAACCAATATTTTATTCACAACAGAACATAGATAACATAAATGTTTAAACTGAGAAATGTTACAATTTTATGCAAAAAATGAGCTTATTTTAAATTTGATGCCTGCTACAGGTCTCAAAATAGTTGGGACGGAGCCATGTTTACCATGGTGTAGCATCTCCTCTTCTTTACAAAACAGTTTCGAGATATCTGGGCAGTGGGCATCAAGGTTATGAATTTACGGAGTTTTGGTGTTGATATTTGGTCCAATTCTTGCCTCATAAAGGTTTCCAGTTGCTGAAAAGTTCGGGTTGACAGAATTAATGACAGAATTTTCATTTGCTCAAAACTTTTTCTCAAAACCTTTTGTCATCATTTTTATGCATGAACAAACAGATTCATGATATTTTTCTGGTTTGGGATATTTCAGTTGTAGTACTGTGGCACAATCAAAATGTTCTATAGAGCTCACTAAAGCCGGCCTCACACTACAGGATTTTTTGCCCGATTTTGCCCTCCCGAGAATCAGAGCAAAATTCTTGTCGAGCACCTCGATCGGTCCCGATGTTCGGCACGGATTATCTGGTAATGTGAGACGTTCACAGATCGAATCTTGCACCTCCCGATCTGCTCTCACACAAATCGGGACCGCCCCGATCATATCAAACATGTTTGATATCCAGGATTTTAAATCGGGATGATCACGGCTATGATTACGTCAGTACTTTCACAACAGCCAATGCGCGACCTCAAAACAGCTGCTGTACGGTCCACTGGATAGTGGAGATGGAGAAAACTGCTTCTTATTTTTTTGTAGTAACACTGTCTGTGTAATATGTTGAAAACATACCACAACCGCATGGAGCAAGGAAAGCAATGTCCGGCCCGAGCCCATCTTTTTTCCCCTTCTCCCAAAACGGCTTATGCTACTGTTTTACCAATTAAAATAGTTCAGTTTTGTATGTAATGGCAAAGTGATTATATTTCGTTTAGTTTTTTTATTAAGTTAATTTAGAAAAACGTTTGGAGCATTTTTGTTCGTTAGATGTAAGTTGTTTTTTTTTTTTTCTTAAATTAACGACCAAGCAGTCAGCGGCAGACAGTGAGCTGATCATAGACTGTTTAATCAGTTTTGCCTTCGGTTGCGTAAGATCACGTGAGGCGCTCCCTCCTTCATGATAATCTTAATAATATCTTGTAGTGTGTGATGCGCCACAATTTTCAAATCTTGTAGTGTGTGCATGTTTAAGATTTCAGGGAAGATAATCTGCAAAGATTCTCCTTATGTGTGCGCTGCAACCAGATTTCATAATCGGTTAGGATTTTAAAAATCCTGTGTGAGCCCTGCTTTAAGCACCTGATATTTGGTGACAGCACAATTCAGATCTGATCATTGATATCTTGTGATTTATTGAATGGAAGGCTAAGCTTGACAGGCCCAAAAAAGAGGAAACTCTGTTGTTTTGCTGCAGCACGTTTTCAGTGAATCTGAAGGAAAAGTACTTGCCACATTTTCACATGAGTGACAAAGCAGAAAAGGGATGAGGAATACAATGTTAATACTCCGACTATGTATATAAGAAGGTGTACAGACATTATTTTAAGCACATTGTAATGCCACGCCAGCAGAGGGAGCCCTTACTGACTGTTACCGCTCCCTCCGCTGCTTCTTTGGTTACTTCCTGTTTGGCAGCCATAGAAGGAGGGCTATGCCAAAGAGGAAGTTGTGAAGTATTGTTTTGTAGGTGTGGACGCTACAAAGTGTTTTCCCTGTTTCATTGCATTGTTTTGTTTCATAGTAATAGTTTTTGTCTAGTTTCATTGCCTTGTTCATTTGTTACTTTGGACTGCTCATTGGTATTTTGACGTTCTGCCTGTTTATTGGATTACGTTCTTGTCTTGCCCTGGATGTTACCGTTTGCTGGCGTCTGACCCTGCCTGTCTTGACTACGATCTGTATAATAAAGCTCGCACTTGGATCTATTCACGCTTCCGACGAGTCCCCTTACGCACATCTACTCTAACATCTTCAAGCATACAGAACTTCTGCAGATTCTTTCTGTCATTGTGAAGAAACATCTTGAAGAATGAGAAACCTGATGTGTGTGCTGCTCCTGGTGATCTTCTGCTCTGTGCAGATGACTAGTGGTGAGCACTCTTTTTCACTTTTAACAAAACGTATTGTTTTCATATTCATATCATTTCATATTATTTATGGCAGTTTCATTTGTTGCATTTGGTGATTTTTAAAATACCGTGATTATAGTCACATTGAAGCGTTTGTGTTATTTATCAATATTTCAGCTTCTAAAGCAGCTGATACACCACCAGAGTGCTGTGTAGAGTTCTCTAACGTGAAGATTCCTGCACTCAAAAAAATGATTCTTTAAACCTACTTAATTCAATTATGGACAGTGGTTCCACACAACCAAATTGTTTTTGATGAACATGAATGGAATTTTTTGAATCTATGCAAACTCTTTGTGTTGCGACAACACAGCTGAATGAGGAAAAATTTATGTGAAATAGTAATTTCCAACCAACTCAATTTATTCACTTCCCTGTAACTTAAACCGGTTAAGTTTAGTGAACATGTTTTGGTTTATTAAAAACTGGCCAAATATGTTTCACTTTATCAACATAAGGAAGTTTGTTTCAGACAACTCATTTAAATTATGGACAGTGGTTCCATCCAATTGGTTCTAGTTACTTTAACTAAATGATTTCAAGTTAACGTTACTCCCTTTTGTGTGATTATTTTGCAATGAATCACAAAAGACAAGATGTCACAAATTATCAAGTGTATTTGTTAAACAAGAGCAACAATTACAGTTACAACCACATTACAAAATTACAGAAATATTAAACTACTGTCATTTTCTAATTGGCATATAAAGGTAACCAATCAAACCTTAATCCAGGAACAGGAACTGGCTCCAGAAATAACTTCTGCAGTACTCCAAATGTGTACCTGATTTCAGGAGTTCAAGTTTAGTCCATATTTCAGTCCCAGCAACATGTTTTTTCATAGGGTTTACTGCTAAGGTCCTGAAGAACTTTATCTTCTAACACTCCAACATCTGCTGTGCTGTCTTCAATGTCTGCACCTTCAAATCGTATGACATAGATTCCCATGATTCCTCTGGATCACCTCCTGAGTGCTGCCAACGTCTGTATCCTAGAGAGGATATTTAAAAGAATGGAGTACTCAAATTCTTGCATATTAAATTTACCTTAGCATTTATCATCCTTGAAAATACCAATAAATAAATAAATTAATAAATAAAACAACTTACCATATACTCCATAATAACACTGCTAGTGTCTTAATTTGGGTACTTCAACGTCATTAGTCTAAAGATGCAGACAACAACAAAATTCATGAGATTTAGCCTTTACATTTTTCTAAAAAAAAAAAAAAAAAAAAAAAAAAACACATTTGAAAAATGTCATTATTATTCTGTCTGATCATTTCCTTACGGGAAACACTAACTAACATTACAGTGGAAAATAAATCTATAACAGTACTGGACCAGATCAGCACAGAAAGTCACTGTCCTGCAGAGTTTAGCAATATTCCCAATTAAAGGGATAGTTCACCCAAAAATGAAAATTCTGTCATTAATTACTCACCCTCATGTCGTTCCAAACCCACAAGACCTTCATTCATCTTCAGAACACAAATAAATATATTTTTGATGAAATCTGAGAGCTTTCTGACCCAGCATAGACAGTAATGCAACTGAAATGCTCCCAGACCCAGAAACGTAGTAAGGACACCAGTAAAACAGTGTAAAAATCAGTGGTTCAACCATAATTTTACAAAGCAGTGAGAATACTTTTTGTGTGCAAAAAAAAACAAAAATATTGACTTTATTCAACAATTCTTCTCCAAATTGCGTCTTCTGCCATTATTGAGAGTACCTCTTTGCATAACGCATGCGTGTGATTCTGCTGACGTAGAACATGCATGCGCTGGGCCTTGTTTGCTTGGAGAGGAAAGCAATGTGCATGCATCGTGATACTCTCCATAATGGCAAAATACGTGATTTGGAGGAGAAGAATTGTTGAATAAAGTAGTAATTTTTGTTTTCTTTACCCATAAAAAGTATTCTTGTAGCTTTGTAAAATTATGGTTGAACCACTGATGTCACATGGACTATTATATCATATCAAAGTCCTTACTACGTTTCGGGGCTTGGGAATATTTCAGTTGTGTTGATGTCTATGCAGGGTCAGAAAGCTCTCTGATTTTATCAAAATATCTTAATTTGTATTTTGAAGATGAACGAAGGTCTTACAGGTTTGCTAATCAAAGTTTTACTAAAAGTTCCAGGCAGGGGTGTTGGAGCTAAACTCTACAGAACACTGGCTCTCCAAGAACAGGTTTGACACGCCTGCCTTGCTTTAGAATGTATTGTTTTTGGGAAGCTAATGTATTCACAATATCTGTCAGTTTATAGTAATACCATATATTTTATATTTACTATATTAATAACCCAATTCTTATTATATCTGTCTTTTATGTTAATGCCTATGACCATAACCCTAAAACTCAGTGGCTGGTGAGACAATGTTTTAAAGGGGTCATCTGATCCAAAACTCACTTTTACATGTTGTTTGAACATATATGCATGTTGGCAGTATGTGTACACAACCACCCTATGACAATAAAAATCCACCCAGTGGTATTTTTTAATCATTATAAGTAATATGCCCTTTTTCAAATCAGGTCATTCTCAGCTTCTAGTTGGTGTGACGTCACACCGATCAAGGCCGCTCCCACAATAGTTGATTTACATGACCGTCTTATCGTAGACCTCCCCTATAGCCGAGTGAGAGCTGAGAACAGTCTGACCACCATTATTGTATTTAAAGAAACATGCAACAGAATGGCCCACTTTGAAAAGGGCTGATTTTGATATGGTAAAATGGGTGTTTTTTACACTACCACCGAGAAATTTTAACAAAAGTATGCTATGGACTTCTCATTAAGACTCTAAAGAATCATATCAACAGCATCTGATGACCCCTTTAACATGATTACAAAAGTTTTTGTTGAGTGTAGCTGTTCTTACCTGTGTAGTGGGGACCAAGAGGGTTTAATGCTTTGTCCAAGGACTCTTCTTCGGTTTGCAATCATCTTCATAAGTTTTGCAGTGTGGATCCACCCATTGGCAAAGACAGCTGACACTAATGGACCTATGGTTATTCTGCCTGTCTCATATTCTGCACAAATCTGTAAACACATGAAGTACAATTTGTTACAAGAGCACCCATATATAGTTTAACAGCAAAGACAAATTCAGTGATCAAAAAATTTGTGTGATTATTGTCATGTATATTATTCCAAAAGGGTGGACATGATCTGGAGCATATTTAAAGTCATAAAATGACTGTAAAAAGCATGATTTATAGTTCAGGCACAGCTTTTCACAAAAACATTAAGTTTATAAAATGATAAACATCATATTTCTGCCTTCAAACAGAGAAAAGGAATGAGTCAAAAGTACCCATTAAATACACACACAAACATATACATATGAAGAGTTCATTTGCAAAAACAAATAAATCTGTTTTTATTAATATTCATAAAACATGTTTTTTATTGTGTGTGTGTGTGTTTTTTTTTTTTGTTCGGTTTTTTGTGTTTTATTGTGTTAGTTAGCTGTATTTTTGAGCTATTAATATTCATTCAAAATAAACCAACCAACCACAGTTTGATTGGTATTACTTGGAATGCAGAATAATTATTTAAAAAACAAAAACAGAGTTATCTGTTCTTGCAAATGAACTCTTAATATATACAAATGAACACATGAACTCTTCATATATATATACACACACAAATACATGCATACATAAATTTATTAACACATATCAATATATCTTAGTGTCTTACTTGTTTAGATTTCTAGAAGAAACATCAGCTTCTTAACCATCCACCAGTTCACATTTACAACTGCGTGCATTCCTCTAAAACAGAAAATGCAAAATACCCTTATTACTTTTGTTTATAAATGATGAAAAGGCAATACAGCGGTTCACTTACCTTAGCCAAAACTTTTTTTCTCCGTCAGTAAAGTTGTGACATTCCTTCATTTCGCCAAAATTAGGCAGCGATGAAGAAACCCGTGATCAAATGTATGCTGTTATAAAAACGAATAGCAGATAAAATGTTAAAAGTATGCAGCAGTCGAATGTGGCATTATTAAGTTGGCTTGAGAAAGCCAACTTACTGAAATGCTACTTAAACTTATTATTATTAGGTTGGCTTGAGAAAGCCAACCTACTGATCTGCTACTTAAGCTTATTATTATTATTATTAGGTTGGCTTGAGAAAGCCAACCTACTGATCTGCTACTTAAGCTTATTATTATTATTATTATTATTATTATTCTTCTTAGCCAAATTTTCAAACGCTACTCCTCCTAGAGCTTTAACTCTACAAACTCCAAACTCAGCCCAGATCTTCAGACTGGTCTGACTCGAGTTGCTATATCTCTTCAAACTGATCGGACTTACGGTTTTCCTAAAAATGACGTTAAAAACTGGGAAAAATCCCATAGACTTACATTGACGGAATGTTCAAATGAGCCAACACTATTCAAATTTCAACTGTCAAATCTCCCAGAATCCTTTGAGACTCAATCAAGCTTCCCTTCTATGTACTGTATTTCTAATCCATTTAAACTCATTCAAACTCATCTATCTATCTATCTATCTATCACTAGCCAAATTAGAGTCATGCTAGTAGCCTGCTAATCATCCTAGTAACATGCTAGTAACTGGCTAATCATGCTAATAACATGCTAACAACAAGCTAATCATGTTAGAAACAGACTAGTAACATGCTAGTAACTTGCTAATCATGCTAGAAACATGCTAGCAACTTGCTAATCATGCTAGAAACATGTTAACAACTTGCTAATCATGCTAGAAACATGCTAGCAACTTGCTAATCATTCTAAAAACATGCTAGCAACTTGCTAATCATTCTAAAAACATGCTAGCAACTTGCTAACAACTTGCTAATAATGTTAAAAACATGCTAGTAGCCTGCTAATCATGCTAGTAACATGCTAGTAACTGGCTAATCATGCTAATAACATGCTAACAACATGCTAATCATGCTAGAAATATGCTAGCAACTTGCTAATCATGCTAGTAACATACTAGCAACATGTTAACAACTTGCTAATCATGCTAGCAACATGCTAACAACTTGCTAATCATGTTAAAAACATGCTAGCAACTTGCTAATCATGTTAAGAACATGCTAGCAACATGTTAACAACTTGCTAATCATGTTAAAAACATGCTAGCAACATGCTAATCATTCTAAAAACATGCTAGCAACTTGCTAATCATGTTAAAAACATGCTAGCAACTTGCTAATCATTCTAAAAACATGCTAGCAACTTGCTAATCATGTTAAAAACATGCTAGCAACTTGCTAATCATGTTAGGAACATGCTAGCAACATGCTAACAACTTGCTAATCATGTTAAAAACATGCTAGAAACATGCTAATCATGCTAGAAATATGCTAGCAACTTGCTAATCATGTTAAGAACATGCTAGCAGCATGCTAGCAACTTGCTAATCATGTTAAGAACATGCTTTCAACTTGCTAATCATGTTAGGAAGAAGCTAGCAACATGCTAACAACTTGCTAATCATGTTAAAAACATGCTAGCAACATGCTAATCATGCTAGAAATATGCTAGCTACTTGCTAATCATGCTAGAAACATACTAGCAACATGCTAGTCATGTTAGAAACATGCTAGCAACTTGTTAATCATGTTAGAGACATGCTAGCAACTTGTTAATCATGCTAGAAACATCCTTAGCAACCACCCTGGGCACCTTAACAACCGGCCTAGCAACCACCCCAAGTACCCTAGCAACCGCATAGCAACACCCTAGCAACGACCCCTGTTACCTTAGCAACTGCATAGCAACACCCTAGCAACCACCCCTGTTACCTTAGCAACCGCATAGCAACACCTTAGCAACCACCCTGGGCACCCTAGCAACCGCATAGCAACACCCTAGCAACCACCCTGGATACCTTAGCAACCGCATAGCAACACCCTAGCAACCACCCTGGGTACCCTAGCAACCGTATAGCAACACCCTAGCAACCACCCTGGATACCCTAGCAACGGCATAGCAACACCTTAGCAACCACCCTGGGTACCTTAGCAACCGGCCTAGCAACCACCCCAAGTACCCTAGCAACCGCATAGCAACACCCTAGCAACCACCCCTGTTACCTTAGCAACCGCATAGCAACACCCTAGCAACCACCTTGGATACCTTAGCAACGGCATAGCAACACCCTAGCAACCACCCCTGTTACCTTAGCAACCGCATAGCAACACCTTAGCAACCACCCTGGGTACCCTAGCAACTGCATAGCAACACCCTAGCAACCACCCCGTTACCTTAGCAACCGCATAGCAACACCCTAGCAACCACCCCTGTTACCCTAGCAACCGCATAGCAACAGACTAGCAACCACCCCTGTTACCCTTGCAACCGCATAGCAACACCTTAGCAACCACCTTGGATACCTTAGCAACGGCATAGCAACACCCTAGCAACCACCATGGATACCCTAGCAACAGCATAGCAACACCTTAGCAACCACCCTGGGTATCTTAGCAACCGGCCTAGCAATCACCCCAAGTACCCTAGCAACCGCATAGCAACACCCTAGCAACCACCCCGTTACCTTAGCAACCGCATAGCAACACCCTAGCAACCACCCCTGTTATCATGTTAATAAAATGTTAAACATGTTAACAACATGCTAGTAAAATGCTAATCATGCTAAATCATTCTAGTAACTTGTTAATTGTTATCTATCTATCTATCTATCTATCTATCTATCTATCTATCTATCTATCTATCATCTAACCATTACTATCTATCTATCTATCTCTGACAGACTGTATTGCCTTCAAAACATTCAAACTTTAACCTTTTAAAACTACGTTAGACTTCAAACCATTACAGACTGAAAACCATCAAATGCAAAACTTTTTAAAACTTCGTAAACTTTTTAAACTATAAACTTTTCAAACTTTTTCAAACTTTCTGGTCCAGCTTTCTCAAGCCAACCTAAAGTTTGTCTTGACAAACTTTACTATCTAGTTATTATTATTATTCTTCTTAGCCAAATTTTCAAACGCTACTCCTCCTAGAGCTTTAACTCTACAAACTCCAAACTCAGCCTAGATCTTCAGACTGGTCTGACTCGAGTTGCTATATCTCTTCAAACTGATCGGACTTACGGTTTTCCTAAAAATGACGTTTAAAACTGGGAAAAATCCCACAGACTTACATTGACGGAATGTTCAAATGAGCCAACACTATTCAAATTTCAACTGTCAAAATCCCCAGAATCCTTTGAGACTCAATCAAGCTTCCCTTCTATGTACTGTATTTCTAATCCATTCAAACTCATTCAAACTCATCTATCTATCTATCTATCTATCTATCTATCTATCTATCTATCTATCTATCTATCTATCTATCACTAGCCAAACTAGAGTCATGCTAGTAGCCTGCTAATCATGCTAGTAACATGCTAGTAACTGGCTAATCATGCTAATAACATGCTAACAACATGCTAATCATGTTAGAAACATGCTAGCAACTTGCTAATCATGCTAGAAACATGCTAGCAACTTGCTAATCATGCTAGAAACATACTAGCAACTTGCTAATCATTCTAAAAACATGCTAGCAACTTGCTAATCATTCTAAAAACATGCTAGCAACTTGCTAACAACTTGCTAATCATGTTAAAAACATGCTAGAGACATGCTAATCATGCTAGAAACATGCTAGCAACTTGCTAATCATGCTAGAAACATGCTAGTAGCCTGCTAATCATGCTAGTAACATGCTAGTAACTGGCTAATCATGCTAATAACATGCTAACAACATGCTAATCATGCTAGAAATATGCTAGCAACTTGCTAATCATGCTAGTAACATACTAGCAACATGTTAACAACTTGCTAATCATGCTAGCAACATGCTAACAACTTGCTAATCATGTTAAAAACATGCTAGCAACTTGCTAATCATGTTAAGAACATGCTAGCAACATGTTAACAACTTGCTAATCATGTTAAAAACATGCTAGCAACATGCTAATCATTCTAAAAACATGCTAGCAACTTGCTAATCATGTTAAAAACATGCTAGCAACTTGCTAATCATTCTAAAAACATGCTAGCAACTTGCTAATCATGTTAAAAACATGCTAGCAACTTGCTAATCATGTTAGGAACATGCTAGCAACATGCTAACAACTTGCTAATCATGTTAAAAACATGCTAGAAACATGCTAATCATGCTAGAAATATGCTAGCAACTTGCTAATCATGTTAAGAACATGCTAGCAGCATGCTAGCAACTTGCTAATCATGTTAAGAACATGCTTTCAACTTGCTAATCATGTTAGGAAGAAGCTAGCAACATGCTAACAACTTGCTAATCATGTTAAAAACATGCTAGCAACATGCTAATCATGCTAGAAATATGCTAGCTACTTGCTAATCATGCTAGAAACATACTAGCAACATGCTAGTCATGTTAGAAACATGCTAGCAACTTGTTAATCATGTTAGAGACATGCTAGCAACTTGTTAATCATGCTAGAAACATCCTTAGCAACCACCCTGGGCACCTTAACAACCGGCCTAGCAACCACCCCAAGTACCCTAGCAACCGCATAGCAACACCCTAGCAACGACCCCTGTTACCTTAGCAACTGCATAGCAACACCCTAGCAACCACCCCTGTTACCTTAGCAACCGCATAGCAACACCTTAGCAACCACCCTGGGCACCCTAGCAACCGCATAGCAACACCCTAGCAACCACCCTGGATACCTTAGCAACCGCATAGCAACACCCTAGCAACCACCCTGGGTACCCTAGCAACCGTATAGCAACACCCTAGCAACCACCCTGGATACCCTAGCAACGGCATAGCAACACCTTAGCAACCACCCTGGGTACCTTAGCAACCGGCCTAGCAACCACCCCAAGTACCCTAGCAACCGCATAGCAACACCCTAGCAACCACCCCTGTTACCTTAGCAACCGCATAGCAACACCCTAGCAACCACCTTGGATACCTTAGCAACGGCATAGCAACACCCTAGCAACCACCCCTGTTACCTTAGCAACCGCATAGCAACACCTTAGCAACCACCCTGGGTACCCTAGCAACTGCATAGCAACACCCTAGCAACCACCCCGTTACCTTAGCAACCGCATAGCAACACCCTAGCAACCACCCCTGTTACCCTAGCAACCGCATAGCAACAGACTAGCAACCACCCCTGTTACCCTTGCAACCGCATAGCAACACCTTAGCAACCACCTTGGATACCTTAGCAACGGCATAGCAACACCCTAGCAACCACCATGGATACCCTAGCAACAGCATAGCAACACCTTAGCAACCACCCTGGGTATCTTAGCAACCGGCCTAGCAATCACCCCAAGTACCCTAGCAACCGCATAGCAACACCCTAGCAACCACCCCGTTACCTTAGCAACCGCATAGCAACACCCTAGCAACCACCCCTGTTATCATGTTAATAAAATGTTAAACATGTTAACAACATGCTAGTAAAATGCTAATCATGCTAAATCATTCTAGTAACTTGTTAATTGTTATCTATCTATCTATCTATCTATCTATCTATCTATCTATCTATCTATCTATCTATCATCTAACCATTACTATCTATCTATCTATCTCTGACAGACTGTATTGCCTTCAAAACATTCAAACTTTAACCTTTTAAAACTACGTTAGACTTCAAACCATTACAGACTGAAAACCATCAAATGCAAAACTTTTTAAAACTTCGTAAACTTTTTAAACTATAAACTTTTCAAACTTTTTCAAACTTTCTGGTCCAGCTTTCTCAAGCCAACCTAAAGTTTGTCTTGACAAACTTTACTATCTAGTTATTATTATTATTCTTCTTAGCCAAATTTTCAAACGCTACTCCTCCTAGAGCTTTAACTCTACAAACTCCAAACTCAGCCTAGATCTTCAGACTGGTCTGACTCGAGTTGCTATATCTCTTCAAACTGATCGGACTTACGGTTTTCCTAAAAATGACGTTTAAAACTGGGAAAAATCCCACAGACTTACATTGACGGAATGTTCAAATGAGCCAACACTATTCAAATTTCAACTGTCAAAATCCCCAGAATCCTTTGAGACTCAATCAAGCTTCCCTTCTATGTACTGTATTTCTAATCCATTCAAACTCATTCAAACTCATCTATCTATCTATCTATCTATCTATCTATCTATCTATCTATCTATCTATCTATCTATCTATCACTAGCCAAACTAGAGTCATGCTAGTAGCCTGCTAATCATGCTAGTAACATGCTAGTAACTGGCTAATCATGCTAATAACATGCTAACAACATGCTAATCATGTTAGAAACATGCTAGCAACTTGCTAATCATGCTAGAAACATGCTAGCAACTTGCTAATCATGCTAGAAACATACTAGCAACTTGCTAATCATTCTAAAAACATGCTAGCAACTTGCTAATCATTCTAAAAACATGCTAGCAACTTGCTAACAACTTGCTAATCATGTTAAAAACATGCTAGAGACATGCTAATCATGCTAGAAACATGCTAGCAACTTGCTAATCATGCTAGAAACATGCTAGCAACTTGCTAATCATGTTAGGAACATGCTAGCAACTTGCTAATCATGTTAAAAACATGCTAGCAAATTGCTAATCATGTTAAAAACATGTTAGCAACTTGCTAATCATGCTAGAAATATGCTAGCAACCTGCTGATCATGTTAGAAATATGCTAGCAACTTGTTAATCATGCTAGAAACATCCTTAGCAACCACCCTGGATACCTTAGCAACCGCATAGCAACACCCTAGCAACCATCCTGGATACCCTAGCAACCGCATAGCAACACCCTAGCAACCACCCCAAGTACCCTAGCAACCGCATAGCAACACCCCAGCAACCACCCTGGATACCCTAGCAATGGCATAGCAACACCTTAGCAACCACCCTGGGTACCTTAGCAACCGGCCTAGCAACCACCCCAAGTACCCTAGCAACCGCATAGCAACACCCTAGCAACCACCCCTGTTACCTTAGCAACCGCATAGCAACACCCTAGCAACCACCCTGGATACCTTAGCAACGGCATAGCAACACCTTAGCAACCATCCTGGATACCTTAGCAACCGCATAGCAACACCATAGCAACCACCCCTGTTACCCTGGCAACCGCATTGCAACACCTTAGCAACCATCCTGGGTACCTTAGCAACCGCATAGCAACACCCTAGCAACCACCCAGGATACCATAGCAACACCCTAGCAACCACCCCTGTTACCTTAGCAACCGGATAGCAACACCCTAGCAACCACCCCTGTTACCCTAGCAACCGCATTGCAACACCTTAGCAACCATCCTGGATACCCTAGCAATGGCATAGCAACACCCTAGCAACCACCCTTGGTACCCTAGCAACCGCATAGCAACACCCTAGCAACCACCCCTGTTATCATGTTAATAAAATGTTAAACATTTTAACAACATGCTAGTAAAATGCTAATCATGCTAGAATCATTCTAGTAACTTGCTAATTGTTATCTATCTATCTATCTATCTATCTATCTATCTATCTATCTCTGACAGACTGTATTGCCTTCAAAACATTCAAACTTTAACCTTTTAAAACTACGTTAGACTTCAAACCATTACAGACTGAAAACCGTCAAATGCAAAACTTTTTAAAACTTCGTAAACTTTTTAAACTATGAACTTTTCAAACTTTTTCAAATTTTCTGGTCCAGCTTTCTCAAGCCAACCTAAAGTTTGTCTTGACAAACTTTACTATCTAGTTATTATTATTCTTCTTCTTCTGAGACTAAAATTATCAACTCTAACTCCTCCTAGAGCTTTAAATCTACAAACTCCAAACTCAGTCCAGATCTTTAAACTGATCTGAAGTTAGTTGCTATATCTTTTCTAACTGATCGGACTTACGGTTTTCCTAAAAATGGCGATTAAATTTGGGAAAAATCCCATAGACTTACATTGACGGAATGTTCAAATGAGCCAGCACTTTTTAAACTCCAACTGTCAAAATCCCCAGAATCCTTTGAGCCTCAATCAAACCTCCCTTCTATGTACTGTATTTCTAATCCATTTAAACTCATTCAAACTCATCTATCTATCTATCTATCTATTTATCTATCTATCTATCTATCTATCTATCTAAACTTTACTATCTATCTATCTATCTATCTATGGCTAGCAACCAGAAACATGCTAGCAACTTGCTAATCATGCTAGAAACATGCTAGCAACATGCTAACAACTTGCTAATCATGCTAGAAACATGCTAGCACCTTGCTAATCATGCTAGAAACATGCTAACAACTTGCTAATCATGCTAGAAACATGCTAGCAACTTGCTAATCATGCTAGAAACATGCTAACAACTTGCTAATCATGCTAGAAACATGTTAACAACTTGCTAATCATGCTAGCAACATGCTAACAACTTGCTAATCATGCTAGAAACATGCTAGCAACTTGCTAATCATGTTAGAAACATGCTAGCAACTTGCTAATCATGCTAGAAACATGCTAACAACTTGCTAATCATGCTAGAAACATGCTAGAAACATGCTAACCACTTGCTAATCATGCTAGCAACATGCTAACAAGTTGCTAATCATGTTAGAAACATGCTAGCAACTTGCTAATCATGCTAGAAACATGCTAACAATCATGCTAGAAACATGCTAACAACTTGCTAATCATGCTAGAAACATGTTAACAACTTGCTAATCATGCTAGCAACATGCTAACAACTTGCTAATCATGCTAGAAACATGCTAGCAACTTACTAATCATGTTAGAAACATGCTAGCAACTTGCTAATCATGCTAGAAACATGCTAACAACTTGCTAATCATGCTAGAAACATGCTAGAAACATGCTAACAACTTGCTAATTATGCTAGCAACATGCTAACAACTTGCTAATCATGTTAGAAACATGCTAGCAACTTGCTAATCATGCTATAAACATGCTAGCAACTTGCTAATCATGCTAGAAACATGCTAGCAACATGCTAGCAACATGCTAATCATGCTAGAAACATGCTAGCAACATGCTAACAACTTGCTAATCATGCTAGAAACATGCTAGCAACATGCTAATCATGCTAGCAACATGCTAACAACTTGCTAATCATGCTAGAAACATGCTAGCAACTTGCTAATCATGCTAGAAACATGCTAGCAACTTGCTAATCATGCCAGAAACATGCTAGCAACATTCTAACAACTTGCTAATCATGCTAGAAACATTCTAACAACATGCTAGAAACATGTTAGCAAATTTATCTATTATCTATCTATCTATATTTCTATCTGTCTATCTATCTATATATCTGTCTGAGAGACTGCATTCAAACTTTAACCTTTTAAAACTACTTTAAACTTCAAACTATTTCAGACTAAAACCTATCCAAATGCAACTTTTTAAAACTTCTTAAACTTTTAAAACTTTTTAAACTTTTTAAAACTTTCTGGTCCGGCTTTCTCAAGCCAACTTAAAGTTTGTCTTGACGAACTTTTTTATCTAGTTTGTACTTGCTTTCGTGCTTTAGCTAACGGTAATTTTACTGGGACTTGAATAGCCCAGAAAGGGTTTTATTTAACTGCCTATATATCATTAATGAGACGGAAAAACACTTTGAATTTTAATAATTCGCCGCATCCTCTGTTCCACAAGCACACGTACAAATACACTACGTTCACATCTCCCAACCGCACGAAATCATACCAATATACCAGTTACAGTCGTCTGCAAAACAGCACTAAAAGCATAATAAAAACACTTACAGAAATTAAAGACTTTGACTTAACACAAAGAAGTCTTTAGATTTTCTTACCTGACTGGTACTTCTAGCTCTGACGCCATGATACACCTCCTTCGCGCCGTCTTCATAAAATGCGTTGGAAACGTCATATCCGGTTTTTTGAACGGCGAAATTAAACCGTTTACGTTAGTTTAACGATTGATAATCAAGTAAAATGGAAACTTAAACAGTTTAAATTAATAGAGCACCATACAATAGTGTTTTGGTGGAAAAAGAAATACACTTGTGTTGTTTTAACAATAAATACCTGGGTAAAATGAACAGTGGCACAAAACCATTTTTTTGAGTGTGTGAAACTCGTGGCATCTTACTACTGGACCAGCAGCAAGTGTCCCAAACGTGCTATTGTGTGAGTATCATCAACATTATCTCATTTTCAACCTCAAAGTTGCTCAATGCAAAGTCAATCTGAATGAGACACTCCACTAAATAAACTTTGATATAAACATTATTATTGTGTCTTCCCTCTCAGGTTTAAGACAATTAAAGGGAGAGAGATCTGTGTTGATGCAGAGACCACCTGGGTGAGCCACGTTGTTGATAAAGTGGACAAAAGAACACCAGTCTAAAAGAAGCGACACTGTTTCTATTTGAACGGTGCTTTTCATATTGTATATTCAAACCTTGTACTATTTCCAATGTGTATATAAAATATTTTACTTACTGAATAATTTGTGTGATTGGATTCAGTTGTTTTAATAAAATATCAATGATAAAATTATCATGATGTAGTAATGTTTTTCTTTATTGCATACAAGTATAATAAATTCTATTAAAATGTCAGTTATATGCTGGCATCTAATGGTGGACATTTTCAGTCTGATAGACTTTCAATGACAAAGATAAAAGATGAAACTATGTTGGAATACATTAGATATTATGCGACGTTTCCATACTAATACTATACTATACCATACTATTTCCATACTTTAGTATGATTAAACCATACTAAAAAACTCTTGTCCACTCTAACTGTAAGATTACAAGGATTATAAGATTACTATTTGCAATAAACTGTTTGCATTATAATTGTATTTTAAAACAAAAATCAATAAAGAAAGAAAATGTACATAAAGATTTTGAGAAACTCAAGTTGTCTTTTGAGTTTTTTAAAAGGACCCTGTACTGTAGATCTCCAGGTAAATCTTCAGAAATTTCCAAAGACTCCCTTTTTTTCTCTTTGTGAATGTGAATGTTTCACTACCAGGCAAATCACAAATTTTTTCTTACTGTAAATAAAAGAAAACCTGCTCTATTTTTGATTACTTTTGCATATTTTAGTTCTGTGAAGCAGGTTAACTGTACGTCTCATTAGACAATGAAAAGGCATTAGAAACAGTCTGTCATCTCAGCTTCCCTAAAATTACTTAAAACATAATAATAACAATAATTCATAGAAATGTAGGAACTGTTGCAAAAAAAAAAAAAAAAAAAAAAAAAGGCCTTTTCAAGCAACTGATGCTTCATTATTTTATAGGCATGTAAGATACCCAAATTACCACAGAATAACTGTGATAAAAGTTACTGCATACTGCAAATACACACATTAATATTACCATATGAATGAAAAGTGGTCTGTTGGTTATTCACTGTCAGAAAAAAAGGTACAGTTCTGTTGCTGGGGCAGTACCCTAAGGTACAAAAGTGAAAAAGTAAATTTTTGTACCTTACCTACCCCTAAACAGTACATATTAGTACCTTAAAGGTACATTTTAGTACTTTGAAAGTACATATTAGTACCTTAAAAGTACATATTTGGATCTTTTCACTTTGTTCCTTAAGGTACCGCCCCAGTGACAGAACTGTACCTTTTTTTCTGACAGTGTTGGTAATGTTAATGGTCATCTTTTCGGGGTTGTAAAAACTTCTGCTCTTTCTGTTTCACTATTTGTAAAGTTTTGTGTTTGTTTCTCACATAAAAGCATTTACAGTTCAAATAAAAATTATGACCCTATACTAGATCTCCAGGTGAATCTTCAGAAATTTCCAAATACTCCCTTTTTTTCTCTTTAATTATGAAATATTGTTTTAGTCTGACTGATAGCTTTTTCTTTTTTTTTTAAATGTTTAACTACCACACTGTAAACCCAAACGTTCAAAATACTTAGATTAAGTACAATAAACTTAATTTTCAAAAAGTTCTACTAACTTAGATATTTTGAGTTCCTGTGAATATTTTTATTTTTTTATTTTTTTTTTAGTAAATAAAACTTGTTTATTTTAATTAATTTGAACTACTTGTTGATGAATGTATAATGTATAATTTTACTTTTTTTTTTTTAATTGTTTCAACATTAGTGCGAGCCAGGGGCGTCGCTAGGGCTAATCATTCGGGGCTCGAGCCCCGAAAGATTTTTCTCTAGCCCCGAATGTTTTTGTATCGCCCTAAGAATTCAAGGAACTTGTCAAAGTTTGAATGAGCTAATCAAAAGTCGGTCATTACACTTAAATCAAATCGCGATATGGACTAGTATCTTAAATATTAGTAAATATAAAGCTGCAAAATACCATTTAAATATGAATCCTGCATGTTCTGCGTGTCTCTTTATGAATGAATGGTGCAGCACGCGCGGTTTCCTTTACTAGTCTACAAACATTGAAGCCTGCGTGACGCTCGCGGTGATTTCTGCATCTGCCATAAAAATGTATGAACAACATCTCCAGAACTGCTCTGAGAGTACTTCGTGAGTATTTTACGGTTTCATTTGAGTAAAACCAGGGTCATATACTCTCATAAATGTAAAGGTATTTACGGCAACCCGTCAAAATAAAAGTTCGGTTTAGCTTGTAGACACTGTGCCAGAAATATATCACTATCATTCAGCAGAATATACGTTCCTACAGTACTACCACTAGTACTACTACTACTACTACTGTTGAAAAATGAATAAAACTTTGTTACACAATATTTATTCCATCTTTTAAATTTTAATAATAGGCTACATCTCCTTTATTTGCCAAAAACAAAATGTCATTTTCATTCATTAAAAGAAAAAAATATATATTATTTTATGCCTTTTATTTGATAACCAGAAAAATTTAAATATACAACACAGAATTTCAAAACTCTGTTGTAGAAATAAATAAAAGTTGTTTTATGCATTCAAATAAATAGACATGCTAAAACAAATTTGGTAACAACAAAACATAAGGTAAGAAAAAATAAAACATTTCATAGGCCCTAAACATAACTTAACTTTTGATAAATTGACGTTACATTGTATAAGATCTATTGTTTTAATTAATTAGACTTTTTTTTTTTTTTTTTTTTTTTTTTTGATTAATAAAATTAAATTTACCATAAAAAAAATGAGTCCAGAAAAAATTAAAACAGAAAAAAACAGAATTTGGAAAAAATAAAATGGAATTTGGTAAAAATAAATAAATAAATTAATTAATTAATTTAAATAAATAAATAAAAATGGGGCCCTTTTTTGCGTGCAAATATATATATTTGTTATTTAAATACAAGTTCAGATTTATTATTTTATTAGTGTAATTTTTTGTAATTTTTGTAAAGTTAGAATTTTGTTATAATACTTTGAAATGTTTGCTATTTGCAGTGATTACTATTTACTATTTTTCATAGTGTAACAACGTTGTTTTGTGCCACTGCTTTGGCAAAGTATCTGTCAAATGTACTAAAATTGAAAGCATGACCAATGTTTTCAGAGTATCTAGAAGGATCCAGGTTGAGTATGATGTGCGCTCCCATCCACCACTACTAGCCCCTGATGTTTTGGCACCAGCCCTGAATGTTTTCAAATCCTAGAAACGCTCCTGGTGCGAGCCACTGATGTGACTTTTGAGTTTATCAGGATTGATAGAATATATTACTCGACGAAGTTTCAAAGCAGTAGGTGGCGGTTAATAGCTTCAGAAGAAGCTCCCGCTTGGTGAAGGCGCCGGCGGGAATCGACTCTGAGGAAAACGCTGACTGAATCTGCAGCAAGTTGGATCTGTGCTCTTAACTTTTCGACGATAATCATCACGGGTCTCAAAGTAAGTGTTCAATATGTATTTTTAAATGTGTTTTAAGAGGGATTTTGAAAAAAATGTGGCAGTTTGTAGTCTTTTTTTTATGGAGTAACTGTAGACTTGCCATGGTATACTGTAAACAGTTATATTCGGTGCAAGGAGGAATACTGCTATGAAATTGTATGCCGTTTTAAAGGGGAAATATGAATTAAACTTACATGACAGCGGTTGTACATCTATTAATGTGCTAACGAATAAACTTAAATACCATGTAGTCGCCTGAAGGTCGTGTTATAAGTGTATGAGAGTGCAAATATTAGCGACAAGTGAACGGTCTTTAGTTGAAAGAGCCATTTGAGGCGAAGCTGCTAGAAAAAAACATTTAATATACTCAAATGACCTTAAACGACGTCCAGTTAATGTATAATATACGGTGGCCGAGAGAGCTCAACGCGCTGCAACTTAAGAAAACACATGCAAACAGAAAAAAAAAAATAAAAAAAAATAAAACAAATTAAGAAAACATCTCCATCGATTTGAGAACACAGGCGCTGCAAATTCTCACAACACAACCAAACACAGAAACGCACTGCAAATAGCACGGACCACAACGGAAATGTTTCAGGGGGACCTCAAAAAGTGACGAACCCAGCTGGGACATGATTATTATTATTATTATTATTATTATTATTATTATTATTATTATTATTATTATTAAACACACAAAATGAACACAAACATACCGAAAAAAGAGGAGAGAGAGAGAGAGAGAGAGAAAAAAGGAAATTCCAGGGCAGTTACATAAATTTGAAAAGCTTTAAAATTTTTGTTTTTATGTGCTTCTTATTTTGAGATCTCATATTAGAGAGTGTTTCAAGGTAAATTTTAAGATCAGTGTACAAAATGTAATATATAATGGTTTCTGACTTACTTTTGACTTGTGAATATAAAACTTTGCTAAGATAATTAAGAGATTTACAATATAAACCTGTTTATCAGAAAAAAGGTTTTGAAAACAAAGTAAAATATCATGAAAATCTAAATTAAGGGGTTTGCTTAATTTCCTTTCTATGTCCATTTTAAAGTCAGTCCAAAATGAAATAGCATAAGGGCAATAGAAAAAATTTTTTAAATATCTGGACCTGATTATTTTATTTAACATCCTGATCATATGATTCATTGGTCTTTTGGATATTATTAGACTAATCTGACGAATTACACACTTAACTGTGAAACCTTATTAACTTAATTGCAAATAAATATATAAATAAATAAATATATGCAAATAAATATAGCGTTCAAAGTTCACAAAAAAAACCTGCAATGCTTCATTAATGGTTAAAATCAGGTCAAAATTCAGGTCCCATCTGGGTTCGTCAATTTTTGAGGTCCACCTGAAACATTTACGTTGTGGTCCGTGCTCTTTGCAGCGCATTTGTGTGATTGCAGCGCATTTGTGTGTTTGGTTGTGTTGTGAGAATTTGCAGTGCGTTTCCGTATTTGTGTTTGCGCTGCGAGGATTTGCAGCGCCTGTGTTGTCAAACTGATGATGTTTTCTTAATTTGTTGTCGTTTTTTCTGTTTGCATGTGTTTTCTTAAGTTGCAGCGCGTTGAGCTCTCTCGGCCACCGTAGTAATGTCTTTTTGTCTCGTGTTTACCAGAACAGAAGCGTATATTTTTCTC
>JAMKFB010000140.1:180870-251830 GCA_036247105.1 Cirrhinus mrigala | reverse complement strand
CATACAGTGGACTTCAGTGGTGGTCAGTGGACTGAAGATTAAAAATGCAGTTTAAATGCAGCTTCAAATGGCTCTACAAGATCGCAGCTGAGGAATAAGGGTCTTATCTAGTGATCGGTCACTTTAAAAAAAAAAACAGAAAAAAAAAAAAAAAAAAAATCATACTTTTGAACCACAAGTGCTCATTTTGCTCGTCCACAACTTTACGCAGTCATGTAGGAAACGTCATGTGCAGTTTGTTTGTCATCGGTGCACTTAGGTTCAAGAAGGTAGGGTAGGGCGAAAAACTCATTTCATTTTCTCCTTCAACTTCACAATCATCCGACATCGTTTAAACTTTGTAAACACTGGGTCGGAACTTCTGCCAACATCACACGTGCGTGATTACATAAGTTGGGTCGTGCTAGTGCAAGACAAGGTGTGGTTAAAGTGTATACATATTCATGTTTTTTAGAAAATGACTGATCGTTTCGCTAGATAAGACCCTTATTCCTCAGCTGGGATTGTGTAGAGACTGAAAGTGCAGTTTTGACCTTCTACCCATTGGTCACCATTAAAGTCCACTGTATGGAGAAAAATCTTGGAATGTTTTCTTCAAAAACCTTAATTTCTTTTTGACTGAGGAAAGAAAGACATTTACTTTTTGGATGACATTGTGGTGAGTAAATTATCAGGGGGGAGTTTTAAATTATTTTTATAAAGTGAACTACTCCTTTAACAGTATCTTTTATTTCATGAATATTTAAATTCTCCAATCTTCAAGTGATTAGCATATACTTTCCTTTCTGCTGAACCAACAGTAATTAATTGAACAGAAATGAATTATAAAAATGGTTTAAAAAATGTACTTGATTGACTTGAGCGAGCTCTTATCACATTATAGTTTCTCATGTCCACTGCGTTCTCAAAACTCTGGCAGTTTGATAATACCTAGAATATCAAAATCAACTGCGGGAGATCATTTTCTTATTTAGTGGCCAAACTCTGGAACAATCTACCTAACACTGTTCAGGATGCAGACACACTCTGTCAGTTTAAATCTAGATTAAAGACCCATCTCTTTAACTGTGCTTTCACATAACACATTAACACATTTCTATAATTCAAATCTGTTAAAGGATTGTTAGGCTGCATTAATTAGGTCAAGCGGAGCCGGGAACACTTCCCATAACTCCTGATGTTGCATCATAAGAAGAATGGCATCTACGCTAATATTAGTCTGTTTCTGTTTCTACGCTAATATTTCTTTCTACTTCTTATTCTGAGGTCACCGTAGCCACCAGATCCAGTCTGTACCCAGCCCAGATGGTGAATCAGCATCTTGAGACGACCTCTACAGCCCTAAATGTCAGTGGGGACCACGTCAACTTGTTGAGCCCCAGAGGTGGATCATCAGTGAGGAGCTTGTCATCTAGATGCTTTTGGACCCAGATAAGTCCTTTACAATCTGACTTTGTTGCAGCATGGAACTTTTGAATTATTGACACATTATTGTTCTATTTAAAACTGTAAAGTTGCTTTGACACAACCTGTTTTGTTAAAAAGCACTGTATAAATAAACGTGATGTATTAGACTTGATATTGGTTAGTTGGTTATTCATTTCTGTTTCTCTCTCTCTCATTTATTCAGGAGGTGTCTGATGAACCAGAGCTTGAAGATGTTCCGGGGATAGTTTCCAGATCACTTCCTCCGGCATGCTATTATTACGGCTTCAAGTGAGGGTGCTTTTGCTTGAACCCCTGTAGAACCGGGCCTGGGCTTGGCTAAACACTCCAAACTGCAACACAGCTGACATCAGAGATTCTCATCTTCTGAATGAGTGACACTTGTCTGCACAATTACTGTCTGCTCTAATTTTTTGGCATTATATATGCACCCAGCCTTATCACTAACAGCAGTTATTGAATGTAAACCTGTAAAAAGAAACAATTTTGTAAAATGTTTACATTTTGTACTTTTATTGTTGCTGCTGTCTTACATTTACTTACTTGTTAGTGATGAGGCTGGGCAATTAAGGGCAAAAAAGCTTTTGTTTTAAAAGGTTAAAAAAAACTTATTTCATTTATCGAGATGTACTAAAGTACATCTACATTTGATATTTGTTAATGAAATGCTTTTGCATTTTGAGGTTGTAAAAGTTTTGTGGTATTGTGGAAAATGTTTTAATTCTACAGTGTGTAGAAATTCATTTTCCACAATAAACAGTATATTGTTGTATTTTAAATATTCATTTTCACTGTGTTAAATGGAAGAGGTTAAGAAAATTCTGTTCAATAGAAGTCATTACTTGTGTTTTTTGAGTCACATGTACTCAATGTTTTTAAGGCAAATGGTTGCCACAAAATGTTTAAGTTTTGAGCCATATGATTTTGAGTATTGTGTAATTGAAGTGTTTGAGTTAACTCATATTTTTTGAGTTAATTTTTGTAAGTATTGTTAACTTAATACAATGGTACAAATTATTAAAAACTCATAATAAGTCATAATAACTTAAAATATTTGAGTAGACCCATTGAAAAAATTTAAGTAAACTATAATCAAAAACTACAAGTAGTATGTAATAGAAATGTTTAACTTCTGAGAACTTACTATTTTAAGTTTATAAAGTTAAGTTTAATTTTTTTTTGAGTTCTGTTAACTTATCAGGGTTTACAGTGCAGGTAAATCACATATTTTTCTTACCGTAAAGACAAAATGTATTGTTTTCAGATTATTTATAGCAGATTCATTTATTGCATTGGTTATTTAAAATGCTGTGATATGATCAAACTTTTGTCTTATTTCTTTATATTTCAGCTACCAGTGCACTTGAATCAGCACACTTAAAGTGCACAACTGTGCCAGACGCGCTATTGAGTATAATCAACATTATCTCATTTTCAAACCTTTTAAACCTTCTGCTGTTTCCTATATGTATATAAAACATTTTATTTACAGAATAATCTATGTGATTGGGTCCAGTTGATTTAATAAAATGATAATTGATAAAAAAATGATAAAATGATAATGTTGCTTTAATAAAATAAAATCAATGATAAAATGATCATAATGTATTAATGTTTTTATTGTCTATTGCATACAGGTACATTCAATTTCATTAAGAAACAACACATTTGTTTTAAATATCTCAGGCTATTATGAATTTTCTAAATGTGACTAAAAACAAATCTGTTTTAGCAATACATTTCCCTTCTCATGTAAACACTAAAATGCTATATACTTTGTGTTAACAGAATTATCAAAATGAAATACAGTATGCAGCTTTATGTCCTTTGTGATAGTCCTGCAGTCATATTGCGCCATCTAATGGTGGAAATTTTCAGTCCGATAAATTTTCAATGACAAAGATAAAAAAGGAAACAATGCTGGAATACATTAGATATTGTGCAAAGTTTTCCCAAAGTATTACAGATGATAAAACCATACAAAAAATTCTTGTCCACTGTAACTCTAAGATAACAAGGATTACAAGATTACAATTTGCAATGGACTGTTTGCATTATGATTGTATTCTAAAACAAAAATAAGTAAAAAAGAAAATGTGCAGAAAGTTTCTGAGAAACTCATGTTGTCTTGTGAGTTTATAAAAGGACTTTGTCAATCTCCAGATGGATCTTTAGATATTCAAGAGACTCGCATTTACTATAATTGTTTAGAGAAATGCACTTGCTGCTTTGCAAATGTTAAGGATGATTCAAGAAATGTACCAGTGCGACTGAGAAAAACTGTAATATGTGAAATATAAAGGAATAGATCACCCCAAAATAAAAATTCCGTCATTAAATACAACGCATGTGTGCGTCGTGGTACTCTCGTGAATGGTGGCAGAGATGTACCTAGAGGAGAAGAAATCATTGAATGAAGTGGTTATTTTTGTTTTCTTTGCACACAAAACGTATCCTCATAGCTTCATGACATTACAGTTGAACCACTGATGTCACATGGACTATTTTAATGATGTCCTTACTATCTTTCTGGGCCTTAAATGTGATAGTTGTGTTGCTGTCTATGCAGAGTCAAAAAGCTTTCGGATTTCATGAAAAAATATCTTAATTTGTGTTCCAAAGATGAACAAAGGTCTTACGGGTTTAGAACGAAATGGGTGAGTAATGACAGAATTGTCATTTGCTCAAAACCTTTTCTCAAAACCTTTTGTCGTCATTTTTGTGCATGAACATACAGATTAATTATATTTGTCTGATTGGGGATATTTCAGCTGTAGTACTTGATACGGCACAATCAAAGTGTTCTAGAGAGTTCACTAATGTGAAGTTGATAGCGTCTTACTACTGGACTAGCAGCATCTGTCCCAGACACAAACTGCAAGTGAAAAGTTGCATTTTCCTATCATTACATTTGCATGTTTTAATTCTGAGAATCAGTTTAACTAGTGATTCTCTATTAGACCAACAACTCTCACTAGAAACAAGAAGTGGTTTTGTTTTCTTAGAGCAGGGGTTCTCTGTCCTGTTTCTGGTGGTCCAACATCTTTTGTAGCTTATTTAAAGACATCTGAACCAGTTAATCAAGGTCTTTGGGTTTATATGTGAGTAAGGGGTCAAGGTCAAGCACCTGACATTTGGTGACAGCACAATTCAGATTTGATCATTAATATCTGAAGAGCTCTTTTCCAAAACGCGATAAACGCCATTGTTTACAAAATTGAGTTCCTGCCAAAATCAGTATTGTATCTGGTCGTTATTGAAAAGGCAGTTTTTAATTTTACGCAAAATGCGATATCTGCCGTGTTATTCTGTTATGTTTTCTCCCTTTTTTTCCAAACCGTTTTTATAATAAATCTTTGAAAAATCAAAATCTAGATTTGAATTTTTTGTTATTATAACTTAAAGATGCTATGTGAAAGTTTAAAACAGAAAATAGTGGTTTTCATCTTGCCACTTTCTTGGTAAAGAAAACACATTTTTACTCAAATTAATCAAAATGGATTTATAGTGTTTTGGAAAAGAGCTTTAATGCTGAGCTTGACAGACCCGAAAAAGAGGAAGTTGTGTGTTGTTTTGCTGAAGCACGTTTTCAGTGAATCTAAAAGAAAACTACTTGCCACAATTTCACATGAGCAACAAAGCAGAAAAAGGATGAGGGAGAGGAAGAGCTAAAAACAACTCTCATTCTACAATGTTGATACTCAGAAATGGATTTGCATGAATGTCAGGAATATGTCTCCGACTATGTATATAAGAAGGTGCTCAGACGTTATTCTGGACACAACAGCTCTGAGATCTTCAAGCTCTACAGAACGTCTACAGATTTATTCTGTCATTGTGAAGAAACATCTTGAAGAATGAGAAGCCTGATGTGTGTGCTGTTCCTGGTGATCTTCCGCTCTGTGCAGATGACTAGTGGTGAGCGCTTTTTTTCATTTTTCATTTTTACTGAAAACAAAATATATTGTTTTCATATTATTTATGGCAGTTTCATTTGTTGCATTTGGTGATTTAAAATGTTGTGATATAGTCACATTGAAGCGTTTGTGTTATTTATCAACATTTCAGCTTCTAAAGCAGCTGATACACCACCAGAGTGCTGTGTAGAGTTCTCTAACGTGAAGATTCCTGTGAAACTGGTGGCATCTTACTACTGGACCAGCAGCAACTGTCCTAGACGTGCTATTGTGTGAGTATCATCAACGTTATCTCATTTTCAACCTCAAAGTTGCTCAATGCAAAGTCAGTCTGAATGAGACACTCCAGTAAATAAACTTTGATATAAACATTATTATTGTGTCTTCCCTCTCAGGTTTAAGACAATTAAAGGGAGAGAGATCTGTGTTGATGCAGAGACCACCTGGGTGAGCGGCCATGTTGATAAAGTGGACAAAAGAACACCAGTCTAAAAGAAGCGACACTGTTTCTATTTGAACTGTGCATTTCATATTGTATATTCAAACCTTGTACTATTTCCAATGTGTATATAAAATATTTTATTTACAGAATAAATTATGTGATTCGATTCAGTTGTTTTAATAAAATGTCAATGATAAAACCATTATGTTTTATCCTTTATTACATACACTCTCAGAAAAAAAGGTACAGTTCTGTCGCTGGGGCGGTACCCTAAGGTACAAAAGTGAAAAGGTACATTTTTGTACCTTACCTACCCCTAGTACCTTAAAGGTACATTTTAGTACTTTGAAAGTACATATTAGTACCTTAAAAGTACATATTTGTACCTTTTCACTTTGTACCTTAGGGTACCGCCCCAGTGTGAGTACATAATTAGTACCTTAAAAGTACATATTTGTACCTTTTCACTTTGTACCTTAGGGTACCGCCCCAGTGACAAAACTGTACCTTTTTTTCTGACAGTGTTGGTAATGTTAATGGTCACCTTTTCGGGGTTGTAAAAACTTCTGCTCTTTCTGTTTCACTATTTGTAAGGGTTTTGTGTCCGTTTCTCACATAAAAGCATTTACAGTTCAAATAAAAATTAATTTAAATTGTCTAACTACAGTAAAACCACAATGTCTTTTAAAAATGGTGTATTGTATTTGAGAAGTTGCAAACGGTTGGTGAAGGCAATACTGTATTTGTGTCATAATATTAGTATCATTTCTCAAAGTAGAATCATCTTTTCAAAGTGTAGTATTGTTGTATGAGCATAATTTGCAAGTTGTGATTTCTTGTTAATGCACAGTGTGCCTTATTTTTAATATAGTAACATAGTGATCTAAATTTACCAAGAGGCTACAGACTGTGGTCTCTTAGTTTAGTAGTAACTTCAATAAAATCTTGCTGAAGTAGACAGGCCTGAAAAAACAGGAAGCTGTGTTTTGTTTTCCTGAAGCACATTTTCAGTGAATCTGAAAGGAAAGTACTGTACCTTCCACTTTCACATACGAGTGGCAAAGCAGAAAAAGGATGAGGAAAAGGAAGAGCTAAAAACCACTCTCATTCTACAATGTTAATACTCAGAAATGGATTTGCATGAAAGTCTTGCTACAACAACAACTGCTACAAAACAGCAAAGCAAAGACTCCTTAGCCTTACAGTCTAAAAGAAGCTACACTGTTTCTACACTGTCAGAAAAAAAGGTTCTGTTGCTGGGGCGGTACCCTAAGGTACAAAGTGAAAAGGTACAAATATGTACTTTCAAAGTACTAAAATGTACCTTTAAGGTACTAATATGTACTGTTTAGGGGTAGGTAAGGGACAAAAATGTACCTTTTCCATTTTGTACCTTAGGGTACCACCCCAGCGACAGAACTGTACCTTTTTTTCAGAGAGTGTATTTGATCTCTGCATTTCATATTGTATATTTGACCACTATTTCTGATATGTATATATATATATATATATATATATATATATATATATATATATAAATAACAAAATAATGTATGTAAATGGATCCAGCTGTTTACATAAAATATAAATGATAAATTTATCATCATGTTGTGATGTTTTTTCCTTTCCCTGGATTTTTGCATTTAGTCTTTTCATTTACATTTTATTTAAACTTATTTTATTTTTATTTAAAAGTCAGTAGTAAATGTAGATGTGTCATAAAAAAAAAAAAAAAAAAAAGATTTAATAAATAAATATAACAGTAAAAGTAATAAATAAATATAAAAAATTATATTCACAGTGTTTAATTCCATTCCATTGTTACACAGAGTTTCTTCTAGACAACAAAACATGCATGTTATTTTTTAATTAGTACTGACCTATAAGATATGGGGACATTTCACATAAAAGATGTTTACATATAGTCCACAAGAGAAAATAACAGTTGCATAGTTGAAAAAATGACCCCGTTCAAAAGTTTACATACACTTGATTCTTAATACTGTGTTTTTACCTAAATGATCTACAGCTGTGTTTTTTGTTTAGCGATAGTTGTTCATGAGTCCCTTGTTTGTCCTGAACAGGGAAATGTAGCTTCTGAAGGGCAGTACTAAATGAAAAAAAAATATAATATTTAGGCAAAACAAGAAAAATGTAGCCTACATTCTGTCCAAAGGGTTACTCCCCTTTCCTTCTGGAGCATCAGTGAACATTTGAACCTTCTGTAATAGTTGCATATGAGTCTCTTGAACTTCCTTGTTTGTTGACCTAGTTCTTCAGCTTATTTGATTAATCATTTTGTTCCTGGTGTCTCATTTATTATCTCATCAGTTCCTGTCTATTTATTCTCCCAGTTTGGCTCAGCTCCTTTGTCTGATGTCATCTGTGTTGTGGTTTTGTTTGCTTGTCTGCCTTTGTTTGAATTTACATGTGGATATTATTAAAGACTTTTTTTGGATCTTTGTCTGTGCTTGTGATAATGCTGAATATAGCTTTGTGCTGTGGAGGATTACATTTAAATAGTGTATCTTTTCAAAAAGTCAGATGGAGCTGACTAATCTAGGTCAGCCATATTTGAAAAGTAGATATGAACTGTACATATTTCCATAGACATAATTCTCATTTATGAGGAGAAGTGGTCTAGTAAAATAGACAATTAAAGAAAACTGATATATAGACAGAAATGCTAATATTTATTTCTCATTCAAGCAGTATGAGAAAGTCAAGTGCTGCCTTTGTGAAATATTCAGAGTAAGATGACCTAAAGGAAGCACGAATTAGGTTCTTTCTTGTAACACTGAGGAGAAGTACAGAATTAGAAAGAAGAAATGAAACCATTCACATCTGTCGTACCATAATGTTGATCCTCAGAAGTATATTTACTCAGATACCTGGTAAAGGAATATGTTGTACTCAGCAGGCTATATAATGAGAAAAGTTATTCTGTGCATGAAGTATTTTCTCTGAATATTCACCTCTGAAATTTTCACTTTCGTTTTCTTTAAAATGACAGTTTACACAAAGATGAAAGTTTTGTGATTATTCACTCAAAACCTTGAAACACCATGGAACACTAAAATAAAAATAGTTATTTGCAAAATTTTCAAAGGGAACTGACACCATGGCTGTGAAGTGTAAATATAAAGGCTCTTTAATGAATAATTCTGTTCCATATTACTGTCTTGGCATATGCACACAGGATGTGCAGTATACATGTGTGATGATTTTATAATGTATTAAGTATTATTTTACAGCCTGAGAACCACTGGTCACCATCCACTTTGATTGTATGGAAAAAAGTTAACATTCTTCAGATAAATAAGAAATATCTTAATTTGTGTTCCGAAGTTGAACGTCGTACAGGTTTGGAATGACATGAGTAATTAATAATTTTCATTTTTGGGTGAACTATCCTTTTTTCCACAGTCATGTAACGAATTACAATTTATGACATGCAAGACAAATCTATGAAATTTACCTTTAAATTTGATTATTTATACATAAGGGTCGTTTAAAAAAAACAATCCTTTAAAGTAGGCTAATCAACTGAGTTGAGCCCCATGTACTCGGTGGAAAAATGACAGGGAAAGGGAGAAAGGCAGTACTTTTAAATAACTGTATTTAGTTTTTAAAGGGGTCATCGGATGCCCATTTTCCACAAGTTGATATGATTCTGTAGGGTCTTAATGAAAAGTCTATAATATACTTTGATTAAAAATTCTCAGTGGTTTTGTAAAACAACACCCTTTTTACCTTGTCAAAATGAGCTCTGCAAAAATCATCCCATTTTGAGGGGGTTGTTCCTTTAAATGCAAATAAGCTCTGCTCGCCCCGCCCCTCTCTTCTCTCTGTGAGGTAACGAGCCTGTTTATTTCAGCCGCATTTAGCTGTGTTTACCTGCTAAACTTGCTAACTAGCACATTACTAGGAAAGGCAATCGCAAAGATTCATAAAAAAAACCCTTATACTCACTTCTGCTGTAAGTGAAGCTAGATCACGAATGATTCGTGTGAACATAGACGGATATATGTAGATCGGGAGTCGCATTCCCTTCACAAACAAACGTAATCCACTGCATCTTCAGCAGCTCAGATGTCGGGATTAAATGACGACCACTATGTTCATTATTACATCCAGCAACACAACACCTCAATCGCTCAGTCTGAGAAATTCTTGTCTAACTTACATCCCTGTTCCGGCATCGAAACAATGGAGGTCGGACTGTTACAGCTGATCTGAGGTAAGACGCTCATGTCAATCAACTATTGTGGGAGTGGCCTCTGTCGGTATGACGCCACACCGACAGGCATCTGAGAATGGCTCGATTTGAAAAACGGGATATTATTTTTACAGATTAATTAAAAACCACCCCATGGATTTTTATCATTATAGGGTAGATTTGTACATACACTGCCAACACACATTGATGTTCAAACAACATGTAAAAGTGTACTTAGCCTCCAATGACCCCTTTAATAGCTAATTTCCCCACAAAGTCTCTGCAAGCACATCGATGAGCTCCCTATTATATCATTTACGTGAAAAGCTCTGAAGCACAATTCGAAGAAGCGTGTGGCAGGTCATTTCAGTTGGAAGAAATAGTGTATTTATGTGAAATGCACTGAGTGTCCTTAGCTCAGTGCAGTTTTAGCACATACAGCAACACCCTCGTATAAAGAGGAAGATGGTGCAGAGGCAAAGTGTTATTATACTTAGAAACGGCTGTGCCACTAGTCCAGAGAATCAGCAAAGGGGATTTCTTTCAAAAGAAAAACTAATTCACTATCGCTATATAATGGACTGCTGGCAGTTTCAACCTCATACTCTTACTTTCTCTGTCTTATGGTGTATCATACCTGGAGAATGAAGACCTTCATGAAGACTTCATTCGTTTTTCTGATGCTGTTTTGTGCTTTGCAACTTAACACCTCAGGCGGTGAGTGTCTGCTTCTGCCATATTTTGTTGTCAGATGAAGTATGGCTCCAGAGACTTAATTTAAACAATCTAATACAGTTTTTAGTTATCCCTTTCTGAAAATATTGGATAACACTTATTTACTTCGTATTTTAAATACTTGAAGCTAATGTTTAAAAATGTGATGAATCGCATTTACAAGTTAACCCTTTAATTTCTTAGGTTCTTTTGCAACTGATAGCGCAAACAGTATCTGTTGCTTTAATGAAACCAATATCAGGATACCTCTAAAACAGTTGCAGTCTTATTTCTGGACAAGTAGCATTTGCCCTCGCAAACACATTGTGTGAGTATTCTCTAGAAATATTTACTTGTTCATCTATATTGCTAGTAACATAGCATTTACTCAAATTCATGTTGTTTTAATGCTTTTGTCTGTAATCTGCTGTAGGTTCCTAACAGTTAAGAATAAAGAATTCTGTATAAAGCCTGAAAATGTCTGGGTCCAGCGGGCTATAAACTACATAGACAAGAAACATGTGTCAAACTCAAGAAAATGAAACTTGGAAGAAAGTTTCTACACCTGCACAGATATAGACACACCCCTGTATATATGAGTAACATTATAAAAAAAAACTGCGATTGTGTATTGTAATATTTTTTGTGTAATTATTGTATGCATATTATTTAATCTTATGATCTATATGTCATTAAAATAAACTTTACTGATCTGATGTAAATTATAAATCAGCTGCATTATTACTAATTTCTTTTGTTTTATTCTTATTTATTATTTACTTCCTTCTGTCCATACTAAACAGTATGTACAATTCTTCCAACATCCTTCCACCTCTCAGTCTCTTCCACTAGGCTATTCCATTCTTCAAATGTAAATAAAATGGAATCAAAAACTCATAAGTCTAAGGCACTCGAATAATGTGAAATATAAAAAGCCTTTATTCACGTGGCTTTAAAGTTTAAAAAAAAAAAAAAAAAAACAGCAAATGTGCGCATCGGCTTTTTATATTTCATATTATTCGAGTGCCTTGGACTTATGAATTTTTGACTTCGCAAAAGAATCCCGCACCCAAAGAGCACCGATTTATTTTTACACCCCAGTAGCAGTTTTTTGCTTTTTTGTGTATGTAAATTAAATGGATTTGATGGATAAATAGCAAGGCCTTTACAGCAAAAGTATTATTTTTTTCCCAAACCCTTCTTTTATTTCATTGTTTTATGGTCTAATTTGAGGAAACTATATGAATAGAAAATATTATATGTATTATACTGTGTACATTGTGACCAAGACATATACAACAATGAATAAAAAAAAAAAAAAAAACAATATTGAAAATAAATATTCACTGTTTTAATTAGCTAAATTGTGTTGAAGGAAGCATATGTATTATTATGAAAAAGAGACCTTTAGAATTCACTTTTATTATAAAAAGCCATGTCAATGTCCACAAAACATTACAATGTAATTTCACATGTATAAATATATAGAAAACTGTTGTAGCTAGGCAAGGCAAGGCAAGTTTATTTATATAGCACATTTCATACACAAAGGTAATTCAAAGTGCTTTACAAAAAAGCAAGTAGAATAATCATAAAAACAATAATCACAACAATGAAACAAAAAATTTTAAAACTTGTAAAATGATTTAAAAATTGATTTAAAATAAATTTAAGACAGTTAAAAATAGAAAAGAATTTTACATAGTGCAATCAGTTCGGATGTAGCACAGTGCTCATTCAGTAAATGCACAGCTAAACAAATGAGTTTTGAGTCTAGATTTAAATGTAGCTAATGTTTTAGCACATTTGATCTCTTCTGGAAGCTGATTCCAACTGCGGGCAGCATAATGGCTAAAAGCGGGTCCCCCTTTGTCTTGTGTGAACCCTTGGTTTCTAACTGACTCGATCCTAATGATCTGAGTGGTCGGTTAGGTTTATATTCAGTGAACATATCTGCAATGTATTTAGGTCCTGGGCCATTGAATGATTTATAAATGAGTAAAAGTACTTTAAAATCAATTCTAAATATAACTGGAAGCCAGTGTAGAGACCTGAGGACTGGTGTGATATGCTCAGATTTTCTGGTTCTAGTCAGAATCCTGGCAGCAGCATTCTGGATGAGCTGCAGCTGTCTAATGGTCTTCTTGGGAAGGCCAGTGAGGAGACCATTACAATAATCCACCCTGCTGGTGATAAAGGCATGAACAAGTTTCTTCAAGTCTTGACTGGAAACAAAACATCTAATTCTTGCAATGTTTTTGAGATGATAGTATGCTGATTTAGTTACTGCTTTGACATGACTACTGAAACTAAGGTCTGACTCCAAAATCACACCGAGATTCCGGACTTGACTTTTAGTTGTTTGACTCCTCGAGTTAAGGTATGCATTCACCTTAAGAACTTCATCTTTGCTTCCAAATGCAAACACTTCAGTTTTCTCCTTGTTTAACTGAAGGAAGTTCTGGCACATCCAACTGTTAATTTCATCAATGCATTTGCAGAGGGAATCAATGGGGCTGTAGTCATTTGGTGATAAGGCTAGGTAAATCTGGGTATCATCAGCATAACTGTGATAGGCAATTTGGTTCTTTCTCATTATTTGACTTAGTGGGAGCATATACAGGCTAAACAAGAGGAGCGCAAGAATTGAGCCTTGAGGGACTCCGCATGTCATGGACGTCCACTTAGACTGATGCTCTCCTATACTTACATAATAACCTCTCCCTTCTAAGTATGACCTGAACCAACTGAGAGCCATCCCAGAAAGCCCGACCCAGTTTTCCAGTCTCTCTAGAAGAATGTTATGATCGACAATGTCAAACGCAGCACTAAGATCTAGTAGTACCAGCACTGATATTTTGCCAGAATCAGAATTTAGGCGAATATCATTTATTATTTTAACGAGCGCTGTCTCGGTACTGTGATGCGGTCGGAAACCAGATTGAAAATTGTCCAGGTATGCATTTGAGTTTAAGTAGTTGTTCAACTGATTGAAAACTACCTTTTCAATAATCTTGCCTATAAAAGGAAGATTTGATATTGGTCTGTACACTGTCAGAAAAAAAGGTACAGTTCTGTCGCTGAGGCGGTACCCTAAGGTACAAAGTGAAAAGGTACAAATATGTACTTTTAAAGTACTAATATGCACCTTTAAGGTACCAATGTGTATCTTCAAGGTACCAATATGTACTTTCAAAGTACTAAAATGTACCTTTAAGGTACTAATATGTACTGTTTAGGGGTAGGTAAGGTAAAAAGATGTACCTTTTCACTTTTGTACCTTAGGGTACCGCCCCAGCGACAGATCTGTACCTTTTTTTCTGAGAGTGTAGTTACTCAATATGGTGTTATCAAGATTGCTTTTTTTCAGAAGAGGCTTAACAACTGCAGTTTTCAGGGAGTTTGGAAAAGTCCCAGAAAGAAGTGAGGTGTTCACCACTTCTAGGAGATCTGCTTCTAAACAGTTAAACACACTTTTGAAAAAATGAGTGGGAAGTGTGTCAAGGTTGCAGGTTAAGGATTTAAGGTGCTGTACTATTTCTTCCAAAGTTTTGCCATCAATTGCTTCAAAAATAGACATAGTGACTTCTTTTTAAAATTGCGGTTGAATCGGTCTGACCTCTGCATAACTTGAGGAAGTGCTAGTCATCTTTCTGATATTACTGATCTTCTCGAAAAGAAGGAAGCAAACTCATTGCATTTGCTGTCAGAGAGCATTTCACTGGGAATCTGACTAGGGGGGTTTGTTAGACAGATGTTTGTAATACATCTCTTTCTGACAGAGACGGATCTAGATTCAGTAGTAGCAGCGATCAATATATCAAAGAAAATACAGAAGTGATCAGATAGTGCTACGTCCTTAATGACAGTGGATGAAATGTTTAGACCCTTACTGATGAGTAAATCAAGAGTGTGTCCACGATTGTGTGAGTTCATGCACATGCTGAATCAGGTCAAAAGTGTTTAAAAAGGTTATAACTTCTTTTTTTTTGTGGTTTTGATTTCTGCATTTTCTATGTGAATATTAAAATCCCCTGCAATGGCAAAACAGTCTGAGGAAATCATTGATAACAGTTCTGTGAACTCTTCAACAAAGGCTGGAGAGTATTTTGGAGGCCGGTAAATAATGATAAATAGAATGCATGGAGCACCTTTCAGCACAATCCCTAGATATTCAAAAGACAAGTACTGACCAAATGACACTTGCTTGCATTGATAGACATCTTTAAATAGAGCAGCTACACCGCCACCTCTCCAAAATCCTCTGCAGACACTCATGAAAGTAAAGTTAGGGGGGGCTGTTTCATTGAGGACTGTTGCACTGCAGCTGTCTTCAAGCCATGTTTCATTTAGAAACATAAAATCCAGGTTGTTTGTGGTTATTAAGTCATTGAATCAGAAATGATTTATTTTTTAGTGAGCGAATGTTTAAAAATGCTAACTTGATGCCATTACTTTTTGTCTCTAGAGCAGTCTTAGTTTGATACCTAATAGGCCGCAGATTAGATGGGTCAGCCGTACGGCTTGAGAAGGCCTTAGACTTTCTATCACGCAATAAGACAGAGATAGAGAGAGCTACAGGAACACTGGGTTCCCGCTTGTTCTGTAAACATTCCTGAATGTTCCTGATATCGTAGCGGGGACCTGACACATATCACTGAGCGCTGTTATCAGTTGTTTTTGGTTCACCTACAGCAGATGGAGGAGGGTTGTGGCAGTGGCCGAAGAGCTCTCAAAGGAGGAGGAGGGCGAGTTGGGCCCACAGGCTTTGGTGGTTGTGGTTTTGAATATCTTAATCTAACTTGTCTTTGTGCCTGCCACTATATATAGCACAATCATTTGTAAAAATGAGCCATTGAGCCAATGAAACGCAAAGGTGGTGATTCTCTGATCACAAGCAACCAGTCGCTGACCAATAGGAGTTGAACTCTCTAAGAAGAGGACAATCGCCCTCCAGGTCCAGGACAGAAATCTGAAGGCAGAAAGAGCTTTATTACCAAGTATGTTTACACACACAAGGAATTAGACCTAACGACAGAAGCTTCCAGTAGAGAAGAAAGTACAGACATAGAGCAGACATACACAACACAGTATAAATGGAATATACCACTAATATAAGAAAAACAGAAATAATGCAATACATACAGAAGTAGTATAGAGAAAAAAAAAAAAAAAAAAAAAAAAACATAGTCCTAATTGTTTAAATGAATGTACAGATATGTTATTTACAAGTGTGCAGTTTACAAATGTGCAAATTTCGGATTCTATGTATAAATATGTCAGTTATGATGGACAATGTATAGTTATGAAAGATTTAAGGAGCCTTACCTGGCCAGTTACCCGGATGCACGCCATATTGGAGATACTCGGATTTAAACAACAGCATTGATTATGTTGTTCTGCTAGGTTATGTTGTCTAAACCACAGAAAAAAACGTGTGGAAGCTGAATACAAAGAAGGACTTAGTAGTCAGGAAAGGGCGCAGTATTTTGACAAACTGATGTTAATAAGTGGTAAAGATATGTATGAGCAGTATTAATTAAGATATAAGCCTAATATTTCTCCACCCTGACCAGAAATTATGAAAATGAACAAACACAAATGTTGTTAAGATTCTTGCCCTGGACATCCTGGTTCAGTTTAGCCAACCACAAGCACATTTTGTTCCTCAGACAGTTTTTTGCACTCTTCTCCTTGATTTGTTATAACTTTTGGCAGTCTATACATTACTCCAAATGTTTTTCCCTGGCCTGGCTGATTAGTACAGCCCAAAACATGACAATAATTGACCATTTTTAGCAGCAATAATTAGCAAAATATGCAAGTTTTGTTCGGTTCAGTGGCATTGTTTACATTCATTGCTGCCAATATGGCCAATTGATGATGCATTGTGAAAATGTTTTAATACGATGTGAGGTTCATTTACCAGTAAGACACTGAAACAGGTAGTGGTGGCTAAATTTTACTTAAGCAGATGTCACAGCCCATACTTCTTTACTTTAACTTGAGTACAAAAGTCAGTACTTTTACCGGTCTCTTTTTAAAAATGAGTATCTGTGCATCTACTTGAGTGAAAGATGTGTGTATGTTTGCCATCTTTGGCAGTATGCATGGGCGTTTTGTTTTTTGTCACCCTCTAAATAATTTCCACCTGCTCATATGCAGTTTTAGCACATATAGCAACACCTTTGCATACAAAGCGTGTTAGAGGCTTTCGAAACTGAATTATACTTAGGAATATAGACCAGTGATGCAGCTCTTTTATTTTTACTCAAAAACTATTTCACCATCTAAAGGACTGCTGGCAGTTCACCACATACTCTTACTTTCTCTGTCTCTTGTGTGGTGTATATCATACCTGGAGAATGGAGACCTTCATAAAGACTTCATCACTGTTTCTGATGCTGTGCTGTGCTCTGCAACTTAATACCTCAGCTGGTGAGTGTGTTTTTCTGTCATATTTGTTATCTTAGCATTTCAGGCTCCAAATTTAAACTTTTCTGGAAACATTTCTTTTGGATAACTCTTATTTACTCTGTATTTCAGAGAATAAAAACACGCTGAATCATACTGTAATGGAGAACTCTTCACTTTTTTAGGTACTAATGCAATTATGAGCGTTAACAGTATCTGCTGCTTTAATGAAATCAATATCAGGATACCTCTGAAACGGCTGGAGTCTTATTTCTGGACAAGCAGCAGTTGCCCTTTCAAGCACATTGTGTGAGTATCCTCTCGATATGTTTAGATCTATATTGTTAATAATTAATAAATAAAAAATAATCTTTAGTATTTACTTCACATTCAAGTAGTTTTAATGCTTTTGTCTGTAATCCGCGGTAGATTTGTAGCAACTCCAGATCCCAAGAAACAGATGAAGGAAAAGATTCAGAAGAATCTTTTCTGTATGGATCCTGAATATAAGTGGGTCCGGCGGGCCGTTAATTACTTAGACAAGAAACGGGCTTAAAATTCAACACAATGAAAGTTTCTACCTAAAGAAATTGTTGACATATACACACACACATCTTTATATGTATGAGCCGTTCGGATCAGTACGATTTTTAATGTTTTTTAAAGAAGTCTTTCATGCTTATCAAGGTTGCATTTATTTGATTAAAAATACAGAAAAAACTGTAATATTGTGAAATATTATTGCAATTTAAAATAGTAGTCTTCTACTGTAATATAGTTTAAAATAGAATTTTTTTCCTTTGACGCAGAGCTGAATTTTCAGCATCATTACTCTTTAGTGTCACATGATCCTTCAGAAATCATTCTAATATGCTGATTTATTATCAGTGTTGAAAACAGTTGTGCTGCTTAATATTTCTTTGGAACCTGTGATACTTTTTTCAGGATTCTTTGGTGAATAAAACATTAAAAAGTACAGTATTTTATTTAAAAAATAGGAATCTTTTGCACTGCTGTTCAAAGTTTGGGGTCAGTAAATGTTTTCTTTCTTTCTTTGAAAGAATTGAATAGTTTTATTCAGTGTTAAACTGATAAGAAGTGATAGTAAAGACTTATATTGTTGGAAAAGATTTCTATTTTGAATACATTCTGTTCTTTTTAACTTTTTATTCATCAAAGAACCCTGAAAAATATTATTAAACATTGATAATTAATCAGTATTTTAGAATGATTTCTGAAAGATTTTTGAAGAGTGGAGTAATGGCTGATGAAAATTCAGCTTTGCATCACCGAAAAAATTATATTTTAACATATATTAAAATAGAAAACTGTCATTTTAAATTGCAATAATATTTCTGTATTTTTGATCAAATAAATGGAACTTGGATGAGCATAAGAGACTTCTTTAAAAAACATTAAAAATCGTACTAATCCCAAACTTTTGAACGGCAGTGTATCAGAAAGTTACTATTATAATGTGTATCATTCAAATGTGTTGATCTCATCATTATCAATAATATTATGTTGATAGGCTACTGATTTTATGTAAATTTTAAATGTGCCGTATTGTTATGTCTAATACAAAATATTGCATACAGATGTTGTCATATGTTGGGAATTTGTTTTAGTGTTATCTAGTTTTTTTATTTCAATATTTACTTTACGGTTTACTTCAGTTTAAGTTTCTTGACAATTTTATTAGATTCTGTCAAGTAGCAGTTAGTGAAACTAATATGTACTTCAAATATTTTAATAAAAATAGTTTAAGTTAATTGAAAAATGTCTTTGGTTTATCTCTTTCCACAGATGCACAGTGTTGTCTCTAAGTACACTTAGTTAAAACAACCCACAATCAAGTCAAGCCACTCTTACAGAAAGAAAAAAGTGGATACAAGTCAAGTCAATAATAATTACTAAATATTAAGTGTTCCCAACTAAGCAAGCCAAAAAGTGACAGTGACAAGGAACCCAATTACTCCACTGGTGACAGAAATGGAGAAAATAAAACCTTAGGAGAAAGTCGGGGGCCAGTGTTTTTATTTCAGTCTGTGTCGCAAATCAGATATTTTTTATTCTATTTATGAGGTCTATTTTATGAACAAAAGGTAGGCTAATCAAGCATTTCCACATTGCTTTTCTAAAGGAAATAATAAAGCATATTGTTATCACATTAAATAGGACACGTTCCAACTAGTATTTGAATATTCCACTAGAGGGCAGACGTACACTATTATAGATATATAAGTCGCTGCATAATCTGTTCTCCCGAGTCGGTTACAGTTTTTCTCGATTGCCAAAACACTATAACCAGTCTTTTGAACTAAAATTTCAAAACCATAATGCCCTTTTTCAAAAAAGCACACCTGAACTGTACAGTTTCCCTGAACTGTAAACACTATTCCCCTGCTTAACACATGAGTCAGAACTGGTGAACTGTTACCTCAAAACTCATTTCTCACTGCTTACACCATGTGGTCATTTAGAAAGCACTAGCATTCAATATTGTTCACTAAAGTCTGCAAAGTTTGAGCTCAATAAGCACACAATCAAAAGTCAAAATTTATCACACACCAATCAGAAACTTCGATGGAGATAAAAGGGCCAAAGGCAGCTTACAGTTTGGTGCATTTCTCAAATCAGAAGTGAAATTCTCAAAACTACTTGTTCAACCTCCACATCATCTAGTCACTTGTGCACACCATAAAATGTTTCTAATTCTTTTAAACAAGTTGCGTTTGCTTTGGTATGTTGATGCAACTGATTATGCAACTGATTTGTCTGCGGTTTCCTACATTATCGGTTCCTATTGTGATGTTGCTCAAAATGTATTACATGTATATAGTTATCTGTGCTATAGTCTTACCTCTCAAAACATCAAGTCATTAGCTCATCGTATATGTCTTTACAGTAAATGCTACATTTTTGATCTAGCTGTCATAAACTGTCAAGCATATTCTACACATTTCTATTATACTTTTTGTAAATTTGCCATGAATTGTTCAAGAGAATATTGACTTTCACTAATGTAGAGACTACAGATCAACCAGTGATAAAGCAGTTCTCTGAAATAGCTCAAAGGTACATCTCAACATCTCATGAACCTTCAATTGGAAAGCATATATAGACAAATTCTGACAGTGGACTTTCTAATTTATATTTCCGCCTTTCATTTTATTCATTTTTTTATCTTGATTTATTTTTTCTGTCAGACCACTAGTAAAAATGTAACTGTGAATCCTATCCGGTCTTTTTCAATCAGTATCCCGCATACAGTAATGTGTAATTTCGAAGAGGAAGAGTAGGAGGTGAAAGAGGAAGAGGAGGAGAAGAAGGAGGAGGACGACGACAACAACATGGAAGAGAAATAGGACGGGCAAGAAAACAAGCAGTCTCATATATTTTAGTTGATGTGTGCCAGGGTTGGATCAGGCACGCAAGAGGATTTTACCCCCGCTACCTGTCCAGGGCCAATTTAGTCTGTGATGTTGAAGAGTTTCTGGGATGCTGGGGCAGAATTTTTGTTGTTGTTTGCTGTTTTGTGCTGTACTCTACAGTACAATAAATTAAGGATTAAAACACTTGCAAATGCATACATTTGTTGTATTCATCATGTGATTTTTTTTTTTTTTTTTTTTTTTTTTAATAAGCAACACTTATTACCAGTTTTCGTAGTATGGTTTTGAATTGATCTCATCAGTGTGTAAAACTGTGTTGTAGTGTATGTTTTTGAGGGTTTGTGTGTCATGTCTGAGAGCAAAGTTATTTTTTTTTTCAGCAAGATTGAGTTGTTTTGAGTGGAGAGCTTCATTTTGACCTGAATATAGTACGTTCGGAGAATTGAGTTAGAAGTTACGGATTTGTGTTTGGAATTTCGCAAAAAAGAGACATAATTTTAAGAAATGTGTTTAAGCAATTGAGAAAAACTGTAATGATTAAAAATATTCCCCCCCCTTATTTAAGGTCCCCATGAGGAAACAAGCTTATAAATCATACAAAGTGTTTGGAAAAACACACATCTAAAAGCACACATCTAAAAAAAAATGCTTGTTTGTTTTGAATGTTTCGTATGAGGTTTAGGGCTAGCGTAAGGGGATAGAAAATACAGTTTTTACAGTATAAGAACTATTAGAAAATGTCCCTATAAGCAGAGCTGGGTAGATTACTTACAATTTGTAGTACCTTACTGATTACAGAAATTGCATAATGAAAACTGTAGTTTGTAATGTAATCCAGATTACTCGTTTTAGGTAATGTATCCTGATTACTTTTTTATTAAACTTGTTACCATCAAATTTTATTAAATTTGTTACCATCAAATGTACCATATTGATATAAAAAAGTGGGAAAAAAGAGAAATGTTTCCCATTTTTTTTTTATTTCAACATCATAAAATGCATTATAAATTACATTAAACCAGTGTTTCCCAAACTGGGCATAATAATATTAGAACTACAGTGGGTTTGTTAGACTAGAAACATTTGAAATTCAGCAAAATGAAACTTTCTACCAAAAGAAATGTTTGACATTTACAGAAACACACATACATATTCATATGTATGAGTAAAACTGTAAACAAATATACGATAAACAGTATCGTTTGGTCAGTATAAAAACTATAGAAGTCTATGGAAAGTCCCTACAACTCACAAAAACAAACGTGTGTGTGTGTGTGTTTCATTCTTCCTCCGTCCTCGTGTTTGGCACTACAAATACCACAATCCTTTGTATAATCCTGTAAGCCAATGAAATGCAAGAGTAGGCGGGATTCTATGACATCACTACAAGCGGCCAGTCGCTGACCAATAGGGCTTGAATTCTCCAGGAGGAGGACAATCGCCTTTCATGCTCGCAGCGTTGTAACATTTTTCCCCAGCCGATGCTCGCATGCTTGTTTTTGTCTTGTGCACGTTTACCTCCCTTAAAAATTAATTCTTTTAGTCCAAATCCGAAACAGCCGTACGGGTTCATTATCGCTTCTGCACTCGACCCTTCCTGAGTCGGCTCATCTTTTTATGCCTGATCTATTGGGATTCAGAGTGGGTGTTGTCACAGGACAATGATCGAGAGACCCGACTCAGCTGTTTCCAGCGTTGCAGTGAGTACAATTTTCATGCATTTACCCAAATATGTCCAGAAAATACGTTTGAAGCACATCTGGCATATGGATTAATGGATTTGCATGGTGGTGGGCGAATTGAGTCCTAGCGTGACTGTCCCTCATCTGTATGTTATGGCAAGCCGTTTTCACATTTATTCCTTAAAGTAACCACCATCTGTTTTTACTAGAAATTTAACAATAATTATTCAGTAGATGCTAGTGCATATTCCAATGTTATCTAGTATGCTACATATTCAAGTAGTAACTAGTACTTTCTCATTATGTACAACTATTTATTCTTTTTCTGCTAGTCACTATACCAAGTAATAGGTCACTAATTCTGTGTTTTTGGCAGCAAACTGCAAATTCTGTGATAATGTGTGGTTCATTTAGCAGTTGCTTGTAGTACTAGTAAAAGGATTACAACAACAGTTGGAATAAATACAGTACACAGATTACAATACAATACACAGATTCCCATGGAATTTAATAGATAATAGAGGGTTTGCACTTATGTCACAATTTGGTCTGTTACTCGGTTGCGCGGCAATATTGGCGATACTCGGATGTAAACAGCAGCATTGATTGCATGGTTAATGTACTACTGAATACATTACTCTGCTAATTTATGCTGTCTGAACCATGGGGAAAAACATGTGAAAGCTGCTAAATCATTTAGAGAAGGGCTTAGTGAACAGGAAAGGGTGCAATATTTTGACAAATTTTTAATTAAGATATTAGCATAATATTTCACCTACCTGACCAGAAATAAGAACAAACACAAATGTGGTCAAGATTTTTGCCCCGGTCTGGTTCCGTTTGGCCAACCACAAATGCCTTTCGTTCCTCAAGACAGTTTTTGCACTCTTCTCCTTGATATGTTATAACTTTTGGCAGTCTATAGTACTCCAGATGACAATAATTGACTGTTTTCAGCAGCAATAATCAGCAAAATATGCGAATTTCATTCAGTTCAGTGGCATGGTTTACATTCAGTGCCACCAATACGGCCGATTAATGACACGTCGTGAAAACACTCTATAGTTGATTAACTTGATTAGTAAAGGAATAAGCACTACAAGTCTCTTCACTATTGGATTACTTATTAGAAATTAAAAATAAGTACTAGTTGCGTAAAAGTAGATAGTAGTTATTTTTAAGAAGTTAACGTGAAAATAGCTTGCCATAATGTAGAGTCCATAAACTTGATCCAAAGCTCACTGGTTGCTGTGTTTTATTGATAAACAACTATTGATAAAGTGAATTATGTCACATGTGCCTTAGCTCATGTAGTAAAACGGTGTAACCATATGAAAACTAAGAAACAAATTCCTCAGAATCACCAACCCCTGCATTTTAAACATTACTCTCTATCAGTAAAACTTACTTCGTACCATGTTTGAGGCATTTGTGATATGGTGAATCACATAAATCTTAAAAGTGAACCTGCCTTTTTTGGGCCCTGTTTCGGTTGCGGCTGCACACAGGTAAACATATGTTGATTAACATTGACCTCAGGACAGATGATTGTGATTGCAGATGCATACAAATGTGTTTTTGGAGTGAAATATTTGGACTGGTAATAGCTGTTTGGAGCAGTAAATGAGAATGACGGGCTCTAAGCATGATGCGCAGCTCTCTTGCAGAGAGCAGTGAGTGGAGATGCATTTCAATGGGGTTAGTAAGAGAACAGCAGCCAAAAACTGTCACCAAGCATATATCACAATCCCATTCTTGTGAACTTGAAGGAAACTGACTTCATACGTCTGCTTAAAATCAACACAGGGCCATTTGGTTGCAGTAATTGCAAAAATAGCTCAGTCAAGTTGGTTCCAAGAAGAGGTCTAGCATCATTTCTTTGCAGATGACAGTTGATATTATGTAAGTTTATACATTCAAGTACTTCAAGTGCTTTTTGGGGCCACTGTATTTAGGATCCTCATCAACTGTGTTATACATCCTTCAAAGGATGAATGAATGGCATAGATGTTAAACCTATTCTGAATAGTAAGCTTGTGAACACCCACGCTGTTTCCCACCTACGCTCTTTGCATCGTTCAATCTGTCATGTTCTCCACATTGCATGTCTGAGTTAGGATGCTAACATGGAGAGAGGTTCGATAATCAATGATTTTATACACCCATTTGGTCAGATGTTTTGTTGTTTGCCGTGTCGGGCCATGACATCAATCTTAGAGTTACGTAAGAGCGCTTCAAGAGTGGAAGCATGGAAAATGCCCTGAGCTGTTCACAGAGCGTGGCTATTTATAGACTACTGTATGAATTATATAGTATAGTTTTGAGGATGCTGTTGCATTTTACGCTGCAAACTGTCAGAGGTTTCATATCAAATCCATTTTGATATTTTGTTCTTATAAGAGGATAGTTCACACAAATAAAATGGTCATTTATTTATGCATGTTGTTCCAAGGCAGTGTGATTTTTAGGGATGCACTGGTATTCAAATTCTAGCCAATACCATAAGCTGATAAATATTTTCAGAAAATTGTGTTATGGCTAATAACTGATAAATGGCTATGCTATTTATACGTTTTACATAATTTTAATACAAAAATATTTAATATAATTTACTATCATAAAATAGTGGGTCTAAATAAATGAAAAATACAACAGTATAATCATTACGTTTTGCCATTTTTAACATTATAATGTACAACATGAAAAGTTAATACTTCATTACTAGTCTTCTAAAGAGTTATAAGAGATGCATGTTACATCGATATCTTAACAGTCTTTGGTCAGTAATTTTTCTAATTATTCAGTATCGACGATATGGTACAGATGTAAGTTCCATCTCTATTTCTTTCCAAGCCTGTTTTTCTTTCTTTCTTTTAAAAAAATAAAATACAAAAATTGCCATTGCAACAATGTAATATTAAATAAAAAAAATAAAAATTGCATTTAACAGTATTATTAAATTACTGTTTAAAAATTAACTTTATGTGACAGTTAGATAATAGAAAATGTAATATAAATGTAAAAACAGGGAAAATATAAGATTTATTCTTGAAAGAAAATCATTAGAGTTGCTTGTTACATCAGTACCGTATTGGTTATTGGCCGATAATTTTTCTAATTTATTGGTATCGCCTGATAACCAATATAATACTGATGTGACATGCATTTCTAATAATTTTCATACCTTACCTCTAATGATTTTCTAAATAAATGGGAAAGACAGCATTAATTGCATTTGCCATTGCAACATTATGATGTACAATATGAAAACTTAATACTTAATTGCTATTTTTCTAAAGAATTATCATAGATGCATGTTGCATCAATACCAATAGTTTTTCTAATTTATCAGTATTGCCGATAATCAATATGGTACCGATGTAATGTGAATCTCTAATGATTTTCTTTCCAAGCATGTTTAAAAAAAAAAACTAAACAAAAAACTAAAAATGCCCATTGCAACATTATGTACAATATGAATAAATTATGAAAAAATATATATATTTTAGAATTTTTTTTTTTATTTCCTAAAAATTTTACTTAACAGTACTAATAAATTAGTGCTCAAATATTTAATTTAACTTTAAGTGACCATTAGATAATGGAAAAGTAATATAAATATAAAAACAGGGAAAATAAGATTATTTATTCTTAAAAGAAAATCATTAGAGTTGCACTTTACATCAGTGCCATATCGGTTATTGGTTGATAATTTTTCTAATTTATTGGTATTGCTTAATAAACAATATGGTACCAATGTAACATGCATCTCTAATGATTTTCTCTCCAAGAATGATTTTCTTTTCAAGCGTGATTTTTTTTTATTTAATATATAATACAAAAATTGCCATTGCAACATTGTAATGTACAATATGAAAAAATAGTGAAAACTAAATATTTTTGGTGTTTTTCTAAAACTTCCATTTAACAGTATTATTAAATTACTATTTAAAAATTAACTTAGATAATGGAAAAGGTAATATAAATGTAAAGCTTATTCATTCTATTAGAGTTGCATGTTACATCAGTACTATATTGGTTATTGACCAATACTTTTTTTTAATTTATTGGTATTGTCCGATAACCAATATAGTAACTGATGTAACATGCATCTCTAATAATTTTCTTACCTTGTCATGTTCATTCGTTCAGGCCAAAAAGAGTTAAGTCACCCTGATAACTGTAGCCCTCCCTATTCAAAATATCTCTCTAAACGATCAGCATGGCCCCTACTAGTTAGATTTCCATTGGCCTACCATGCATGAGAAGCTCAGCGGACCCAAAGCAGAGAGATCAATTGTGTTTGCCTCGCCTAGCGTGTGCTTCAGCGCTGTGCTTCCGAGAGCATGAGATTACAAGAGATGGAAAGCGACGAAGAGAAAGGGATGGAGGAGCACGAGAAAGACTTACAGCTGGACAAGGCGCTGGCTGTGATCTGGAGTGAAATTCACTGTCTCCATGACGACATTGAGTTCATGATGGATTTGATACGAAACGTATATGAGCATGTGGGCTTTACCTCATCCCATGTATCCTCCCTTCCCCAACCTCTTGGTTTCCCAAAGTTTGTGTTTGGGCTTGAAAACTGCTCAACCTTCTAGTCGGCCTGTGTGTTGCTTTCATATGTGCTTGTCCTCAAATTAGCCAAATGTTACCCTTTGTTGTGGTCCCCTTATATGTGAGAGTAGGAGATTAGGAGACTACGCTAAGTCGTTATCCAGTGTAACTAATGTTAATATTAGCATAACCTTTAATATCTTTCCTCTGAAGTCCTCCTGAGCCCTGTTTTGAGAGGGATGTAGTAATGGAGGAGCTGTTCTGCTCTTTAATCAGTGGAATGTGGAGTAAAGCTGTGTTCTCTTCCAGCAGAGGAATCTGGAGGGTTATGTCGGCTTCGCCAACCTCCCCAACCAGGTGTACAGGAAGTCCGTGAAGAGGGGGTTTGAGTTCACACTCATGGTTGTCGGTAAGTCGCAAAATTCTTTTGCTCACCTGTGAGAAAGTCATTCTGCAGATTGAATTTTTTAAAGATCTTACAGTTGAAGTCAAAAGTCCAGAATCTGCAAAATGGTAACTATTTTACCAAAAAAAGAGGGATCATACAAAATGCATGCTATTTTTTTATGTAGTACTGACCTGAATAAGATATTTCATGTAAAAGATGTTTACATCTAGTCCACAAAAGAAAATAATAGTTAAATTTATAAAAATTACGCTGTACAAAATCCTTCAAGTCCCACAATTTCTTTGGTTTTTCAGCATTTTTGTATTTTTGAATCCTTTCCAACAATGACTGTATGATTTTGAGATCTATATTTTCACACTGAGGACAACTGAGGGACTAATATGCAACTATTACGTAAGGTCAAACACTCACTGACGCTTCAGAAGGAAACACAATGCAATAAGAGCCGGGGGGTGAAAACTTTTGAAAAGAATGAAGGGTGGCACATTTTTCTTATTTTGCCTAAATATCATATTATTTTTTTCACTTCATACTGCCCTTTGGAAGCTACAGAAGATACTTACATGTTTTCTAGAAGACAAAATAAGCTACATTTACCGTGATCTTCAAATTGCAAAAGTTTTCACCCCCGGCTCATAATGCATTGTTGTTGTGTTTTTATTTTTTTTTTTTCTGAAGCATCAGTGAGTGTTTGAACCTTCTATAATAATTGCATATCTGTAAAAGTCCCTCAGTTGTCCTCAGTGTGAAAAGATGGATCTCAAAATCATACAGTGAAAAAACATCAGCGATTAAACGGGGAAAAAGTCTTTTCACATACATGAGGAACACAAATGGCACTTGTTTTGTACAGTGAAACATAAAATGAGATGGCTCTGGTTTGCTGTTTGCTTTAAGTGAATAATCTTTGTGTCGCTTTGAATGAAAGTGTTTTTGCTGATGAACGACTGAGTAAATGCCCTCATACAAGAGTAGATAGATGAGAACTGTTTGGATGATCAATACTGTTGTCAACATTGCACAGTCTCTGTGGTTTGAATGCTGTGACTAAAGCTGTATTGGAAATATGGATCTGGGTGACATAACTGCTGCGGAGCGCTTCACCATAGTAACTGGGTTTGTGTCTGTTAGCACTTGTGGTGGGGTTGCTTTCCAGCTCTGGTGTGAAATAATCACTTTATATTTCTGTTCCTCTATTCCTCTTCCAAGTTGTTACTCATTCTAGGTTTTTGTCTCTCACTCATTGCCTTCCTCTGTTGTACAGGCTAGTTGTCTAGTTTGTGGTTTCCTGTTTGGTAAACCAGCCTTTTGAGATGCTTGTACTGGTGCCAGGAGTTGAGCCGCACTAACCTTTGTAGAAAGCTAGTCGTGTTGCCTTCAAGGTAAACTGTTTCAGCTCAAACTTTGTTTGCTGTGCTCTGTTAACGGGATAGTTCACCCAGAAATTAAAATTCTGTCATTAATTACTCACTCATGTTGCTCCAAACCCGTTAAGACCTTTGTTCATCTTTGGAACACAAATTAAGATATTTTTGATGAAATCCGAGAGCTCTCTGACCCTGCATAGACAGCAACGCAACTGACACGTTCAAGGGCCAGAAAGGTAGTAACCTTGATAGCACACATACATCTCGGAGACGTCTATTCGACGTCTGCAAGACGTAGTTTGGTCATCTGCAATACGTCTATTGGACGTTTCCTATCAGATGTCAAATAGACAAATAGACGTCTCTTGATCTGGAAAGCGTCTGCTGTGTACAAACGTCTGGCAGACATCTGTAAGATGTCAGTTTTACATACATTCTAAATCATAAACATCTTAAATACATCTAATAGACGTCTATTTGACATCTGATAGGAAACGTCTTGTATTGCAGATGAGCAAACTATGTCTCTTGCAGATGCAGACGTCAAATAGACGTCTCCGAGATGTACTTGTGCTATCAGGGAAGGACATCGATAAAATAGTCCATGTGACATCAATGGTTCAAACGTGATGTTATGAAGAAGAAAATCGCTCGTTATTTTTTTTTTTTTCTTCGCACAAAAAGTATTCTCATAGCTTCATACAGTTACGGTTGAACCACTGATGTCACTAGGACTATTTTAATAATGTCCTTAATATCTTTTTGGGTCTTGAACGTGTCAGTTTCTGTCTGTCTCACTTCTTTGGGCTTCAAAATCTTTCTCATTCACTTATATCGAAATTTTACCTCACATTTTACCTCAGAAACATATTTCCCCCTCCACATAAATTCTCTCCAAACATGATTTTGCATATATCTTTCACAGACCGAGCTAAAAAAGTGTTGTAGTCTAACTATCTCAGCGTGTAATACATGTAATAAGGTCTAGCTGGGTTTTGTATCCACTTAAAACTGTCTTCAGCCACGTCCAGTGGCCTTTGAAAGGACAAAAGCGAAAACTGTCGTCTTGTTCTCTTGTCACTCATCCTGACAGACACCACAGGGCTTTGGCTGTGGACTCCATTTTTCCCTCCAAAATTTCAGGGAGGAAAAAATCTGTTTCCTGTCTTTTCTCTCTTCTCTCTCTCAGTCTCCCTTGTGCTTTTTTTCCACAAGCATTTCCTTTCTTGAGCTTTCCCTCTCAAACCAGCTGGCAAAATGTTTCTTCAGGGAGAAAACGTTGGAAAATGTGAAGAGTTTTAGAGGCTCGCTTTTCAAATTGAGTTATCTGAGGCGTGTTTGAGGCGCAAGAACAGGCCACAAAAAGTTTCAAGTGAAATCAAATCTTGTAGTCTTGTTAAAAATATGGTTTAGTCTGTACACAGTCTCTTTTATAACTGTAATTCAAGCTGTGTAGTAGACTTCACACCTGTACAAGCAATGAATAGAAAAAATCATACAATTTCATACAATGTTTTTGTTAATTGCGCTGTTTGCATTCCTTCACAGTAAAAACTCAGACAGCTGTGTTTGGACAAAACTTGAAATGTTTTAAGTGATGATTTTTTTCAATCAGTAGCTTAAGTCTTCAGACCTGACATGTTGTTGAATTCCATGTCAACTACACAGCAGCAATTTGTCTGGTGTGGCTGTATTAGCGTAGCTACCGCTAGGAGACGGCACTTTTCTCGTACGTTAACGTGCTGTAGGTCCGTTTAAAAGATCCTTGGCTGAAATACGGACACACACAGGCAGGAGATTTTAATCCCTGGATTATGAAACCAAAGCTTCCCCTCTTGGGCCTGCCAACAGGTCATCTAACAACCCGGTCATGAAGCTAAGCCTGTCAGACAGTCTTAGCCCACACATGCTAATGTATCCGCCAATGCACAAACAAACACTGGCGTATCTCTGGGTTTTCAAACAAACACTCTTTTAAAGTTTAATTCAGGCTGAATATGAGAATATTTTAAGTTTGTTTGTGTCTTTTGCGTCATACTTGCGTTCTGAGCTCTCGGCGGCTGTGAGTGTGTGAAGTAAAGTAACACCATTATGCTAATCCTCTCGCACTCTCCAGAAGCTATTGATAAGTTTTATCATGTTGGAGAGATAATTGTTTAGATGGGATGTTAGAAATAAATAAGAAGTTTGACAGTATTAAAGATATGTTTTTTTATATATATATACATCCTCTGAATATTTGAATCTTCAAGTTTTTTTTTTTTTTTTTTTCCTCAGTTGTTTGTCAAAACTAGCGACAGTGTTGACACTTGCAAATCTATCTGTTCTCTTTTACTGTCACTTTCCTTAGTATCTTTTTGTTTTTTCTTTCTTTTTCATATCTGTGTAGGTACGTTTTGTGATTGTACTGTGTCTGAAAATCCAAAAATACCTAAATAAAAATAATATTTAAAAAAAGAAATGTGATGGTAGAAATGTGTAAAGTGGCTATTCTGTTTCCACTGCAGTCCGCTTTGCTAATTATTGGAATGACTTAGCTTTTGACTTTTGTTAATTTATTTGTTTGTTTGTTTATTACAGATTCGTGATATATTTATTTGTTATAAATCGTCTAACATAAAGTAGTTTTATTTTTGGTATACACTACCAGTCAAAAGTTTTCAAACGGTAAGATTTTTAATGAAGTTTCTTCTGTTCTCCAAGCCTTCATTAAATTGATTCAAAATACAGTAAAAACAGTAAAATTTTGAAATATTTGTACTATTTGTGTCTGCTTTCTATTTGAATAGATTTTAAAATGTAATTTATTCCTGTGATCGAAACTAAGTTTTCAGCATCATTACTCCAGTTTTCAGTGTCACATGATCTTTCAGAAATCATTCTAATATGCTGATTTGCTGTTCAAGAAATATTATTATTATTATTATTAATATTATTATTATTATTATTATAAATATTTAAAACAGTTAAGAACATTTTTTTCAGGTTTTTTTTTTATTACAAATAGAAAGATTCAAATATCAGCAATTATCTGAAATAAAAAGCTTTTTTTACATTATACACTATACTATTCAAAAGCTTGGAGTCAGTATGTATATTTATTTATTTATTTATTGAAAGAAATTATAGAAATTAATACTTTTATTTAGCAAGGATGCTTTAAATTGATCAAAAATGATGATAAAGACATTTATAATGTTACAAAAGATTTCTATTTCTTTTTACTCATCAAAGAAACCTGAAAAAATTCTACTCTGCTGTTTTCAACATAATGATACTAATAAATGTTTTTGAGCAGGAAATCGACATATTAGAATGATTTCTGAAGGATCATGTGACTGGAGTAATGATGCTAAAAATTCAGCTTTGAAATCACAGGAATAAATTTAATTTTAAAATATATTCAAATGGAAAACAGTTATTTTAAATAGTACAAATATTTAAAAATTTTACTGTTTAAATTGTACTGTTTTTTGCTGTACTTTGGATCAAATAAATGCAGGCTTGGTGGGCAGAAGAGAATTCTTTTTTTAAAAAAAAAAAAAAATCTTTTGACTGATAGTGTAGTTTTTACAGCCAGTAAAAACAGTAATATTGTGAAATATATTTAAATAAATGTTTTAAAATAATAAAACCATTGTGCCATTTTTTTTTTTTTTTTTTTTTCTGGATTCTTTGATAAGTAACAAACCCAAAAGAACAACATTTATTTGAAATGGAAATCTTTTGTAACATTCTAAACTGTCACTTTTTTTGATTAATTAAATCCATTCATTTTTAAAAATAAGTTCATTTTTTTTCAAAAACATTCTTACTGATCCCAAAGTTTTGAACGGTACTCTATATGTATATACCATATTTATCCAAATTTACCATATAACCATATTTACTCACAATTTACTACAAATAATACCACAGTAATCAGTGTTGGGGGTAACGCATTACAAGTAATGCGAGTTACGCAATAATATTACTTTTTTCAAGTAACTAGTAAAGTAACGCATTACTTTTGAATTTCTAAGAAAATATCTGAGTTACTTTTTTTCCCATTTATTGATTGACAAGTCTCCTGTCAGGAAATTGGGAGTAAACATGATGTTACTGTATTCTAGACTAAATGTGAATATGCATTAATTCATTTCACTCACAAAAAAACAGATTCAGTATTCCTCAAAATGAATAAAAACATTGAATAATGAAATATGTTAAATAAAACAAATATTCTTTATGTATTTAATCCCATTTTATTAACCAGTGTCTTTGCTGCTGAACTTCGATGATGCAATTCAACCATACTAATAAGCAAAAATTACTTTAGATAAACTAACATTTGTGCCTTTTTTTTTTTCTTTTTTTTTATAGCTGAAGAGTGATCTCCTGCATAAATGTACTTTTCTTTCAGCCTGAGGTGAATTCATTTCACTTTTGGTGTAAAAGGGCTTTTACATTAGAATTGTTTTATATTAAAAACAAAGAAGCAAGCCTTGACCAGATTTAAAAAGTAACTTAAGACATTACTTTCCATAAATAGTAACTAAGTAACGTAATTAGTTACTTTTTCAAGGAGTAACGCAAAATTGTAATACGTTACTTTTAAAAGTAACTTTTCCCAACACTGACAGTAATTTATTATGTGTTTGTGTGTTATCCAAAATACTTGGGTTTTTATTTGTATAATCCACCAAATCCATATCCCAGTCTGCTTTTGAAGTGTCTGATTGTTTGTTTAGTTACTGTCGTCTTCAGCATATTTTATGAAAATGATTCTAAATCATTGCAAAACATTGTAATACTGTCACAATACGGGAAGTGAAGTGTTTAAACAAACTGCGTCATTTCAACCACAAGTTTCAGATCTCTAATGAGACTATGCAAAATATGTTTTAGGTCTCTAAAACATTAAATCCTGGTGTAGGTTCTTGGAAAGCTGTTTTGGACCACAACCCCACTAATATAATGTGGAAAGTGTATCTTAGCCAGGGTCCCCTGAAGTGTCCATGTGGTCAACATACCGACTTTGAGTTGTGTGAAGACTGCTATGAATGAGAACAATGCCTTTTAGAGAACTATTACTCTACAGCTTGAAGCATTTCTTAAAGCTGTTGTATATAATATCACAGATTCAGAACAGAAATTGATGCATTTGGCAGAAAGTAGTCCATAGCTTAGAGAGTCTCTCATTGCCGTTGGGAAAAATAATCTAACTAATTTCCACTATATGTGCGTGTGAGTATGTATGCTGATTGTGCATGTGCAGTGTGTAACATCACACGTGTCACCTAAAGGATCTTATTTTCTATGTAGGTCAGATTGATTTTTCTTATTTGAAGTGGCTTGCCTGTGTGTGTGTGTCTATGGAACTTTTTTCAAAGCATTGCTGATTGTTATCTCAGGCTGTTCGGAGATGAACTCTGACCTTTGTTGCCGAACAATGGATCTTATCACTACAGGAGCCCCTCTATGCAAACCAGTTAAACACACACTTGCTATCACACTTGCATTCTCACGTCCTTTAAAATCAGTAACTGTACTAAATACTTGATCCGAGTGTTTTCCAAAGCCTACTAGTTCAAATTAAAATAGTTTGTCCTGCTGTTTATTTGTAACGCCAATTCAGCTTTGTTTGTGTTGGGGTAGTGGGCCTCTCTTTCGCTCTCCATCCGCTGTTTGTTAAAGAGTTAAGCAACTGTATGGTAGAAGAGCCTCTTTTATGAAGGGAAAAGAGTGAGTGAGCAAGCAGAAGAGACAGCGAGAGAGTAAGAGATGGGATAGCTGGGATTGGATGGGGGCAGGGTAGTGGAAAAGGGGCGGAGGTGAGGGATTGTCAGGATATCTGAGCCCAGTAATGGGCCCTGGGGTGCTTTCTGGCCCAGAGCGTGATGACAGGAAGAGGTAAAAAGATGAAAGTCAAGAAGAATGTGCGGAATCTCTTGGAAAGTTTGTCTATTTGTCCCAGTCCTCCCATTCACCCGTGTATTTATGGTAGTAGCCATAAATTAATTAATAAGCGTAGAAAAGTAATCTAAATAGGGAAGTTTGGTTAATTGATGATTGATTAATTCATAAATTTAAGTCACGTTAAAGCACTTTTCTTAATGTAACCCTGGACCACAAAATCAGTCATAATGGCCATTTGAGGTTTATACATAATCTGAAATCTGAATAAATAAGTTTTCCATTGATGTATGGTTTGTTAGGACAATATTTGGTCAAGATACAACCATTTAAAAATCTGGAATCTGAGGGTGCAAAAAAATCTAAATATTGAGAAAATCGCCTTTAATGAGGTTTTTAGCAATGCATATTACTAATCAGAAATTAAGTTTTGATATATTTATGGTAAAAAATTTATAAAATGTCTTCATGGAACATGATCTTTACTCAATATCCTAATGATTTTTGGCATAAAAGAAATCTCAACAATTTTGACCCATACAATTGGCTATTGCTACAAATATACCCATGCTACTTATGACTAGTTTTGTGGTCCAGGGTCACAAATTATTAAATGGATAGTTTACCCAAAAATTATAATTCTGTCATCATTTACTTGCCTTTAAACACAAAACAAGATATTTTGAAGAAAGTTGGGAACCAAACAACATTTTGACTTTGAATTATATGAACACTTTGACTTGAAATTTATGAACAAAAACACGGACATTTCTTAAAATATCATATTTTATGTTCTGCAGGAAAAAGAAAAGTTTTGTAACTTGTGTTATTTTAGTTATTAGTATAGTAACTTTAAATGAAAGCTGAATATTTATATAAAGTGTGTATTTTCAGTGTTTTTTTAATTTAACTTTAATTTTCATTTAAGTTTTTAAGTTTAAGATTTTTAGTTGTTATAGTACTTATTTTAGAACCTATTTTATGTCAGTTAGTTGCTAATGATTAGTTGAGCTGCAAAACGATTAGTCGCGATTGATTAAGTTTGTTTGCATACTATATGTGTGTACTGTGTATATTTATTGTGTATATATAAATACACACATGTATATATTTAGAAAATATGTTAGTTTTATGTGTAAAATATTTATATACAATATAAATTATATACAAGCATTTACATACAAATACGTACAATACATCTAATTTTTTTTTTTTTTAAATGTATACATATGCGTGTGTGTGTATTTTATATATATATATATAATAAATATACACAGTACACAAACATAGTATGCAAACATAAACTTTTATTTTGAATCGATTTAATGCTCTACAGTTTTTTGAATTTTGGGTGAAATATAGCAATTTTTCACAAACTATCTAAAAGACATTTACCTGAACTTACTTGATCATCATACTGCATGAAACACTGGTGACTCAAATGCTTTTAAAAAACACATTCGCCCCCACTTTTTCAAGCTAAATGGAAACTGTGTCAAACGGGGTCAGGAAGTGATGCTAGCTTGCACCTTTTATTCTAAATGTCTGTTCCCCTTAAAGCCTGTCTGGGTGTAGTTCAGCGTAAAGCCGGTGGAAATAGGGTCTATTTATCCACATCCAATGTGGTTGTGCCAGTCTATTAGCACTGCTATAGACTTCTTCCTCTGTGTAATGGTTTTCCAGTGTCTCTGTTTGTCCCCGCTGGAGAGGCACATGTGCTGTATCCCTTTTGAGTGGAGTAGTAAAAGAAAGACTGTAAAGGGACCGAAATGAGACAGGGAGGTGAGTTCGCTCCATTCATCCATGGGTCTGATAAAGGTCAGCCAACTGTGAACTAGACCTGGATCCTTGCTGTGTGACTGAAGTGTCTCGTTTTCAGAGATCATGCGGACCGATATTTAATTAAAAGAGGGGATGAGGCTAATTGGGTCTGGCTTTGCCCTGAGGGGGTGAGAGGGAGAGAGAGGGAGAAACAGGGCGTTAGAGATATCTGGAGCTGGAGGCGCTTGCTAATCTACTTAATCTCACCCGTTAAAGCAGTGGCATCAGGATTTCATGAATACATCCTGCTGTGAATGTGTGTGTACTACTACTAGTGTGAGGTTTCTGTAAAGCACAAACTTCTGGAAATAGTTTGAGCAATTAGATTCGCATTGAATTTTGATTTTTGTATGTTTTCACAAACATATTATATAGGTTTAACCAATTAGCTACGAAATCATAAGTAAATTGTAACAATAATAACAATGTTTTTTTCGTTATATTTATGAAAAGTATGATCTGTGTAAAGTATGAAAAGTATGAAAAGTGTGATCTGAATGGTCGCAAAAATTTTTTGTCTTCATTTTGGGACTATATTTAACTTTTATAGGGCCCATGATTTCCTTTAAGTGAAAAATTCGGACAGAATTGCGGAATTCGATCATAAAAATGTATAGAAAAACTATTTACCAGAAAAATACAAATGCGCAACACAGTATTTCTGAAAAAAAAAAAAAAATAAATATATAATATAATAAAAAATAAAAAAAAAAAAAATGGATATGGGAATCCGAATAACCAGATGAAAACAGAAAATTAAAATGGGAAAAACAGAATTTGGGTGGGAAAATAACAGATTTCATAGGGCCCTACTTTTCTTTTTTTTTTTTTTTTTTGCTCTTTTTCATGCTTTTTAACAGACAGGACAGTAGAGATTGACAGCAAAGCATGGGGTGGAGAGTTGGGAACAGGATTGGCAAAGGTCCACGAGTCGGGACTCGAACTCGGGTCGCCAGAGGTCCAGTTGCACTATATGTCAGTGCACTAACCGCTAGGCTATCAGCACTAACAGGGCCCTACTTTTCAACTTAAAATTCTGAACTTTTACCCGTATAAATGTTTACCAAAGCTATTAACAAGTATTTTTTAAAAATCCTGAAATACAGCTGAATTAAAATATAAATTTTGGTAAAAAAAAAAAAAAAAAGAATCCTAAAATTAAAATCTAGTAACTAACTGAAATAAGTTTGAAATAGGTAATACATTTTCCAAAAATAAATTAAAACTAAATATTAATAAGAATGACAGGAGCACACAACAAAATTATACAATATGAACTAATCTGTAAATTGTATAAGTATTATATTAGTATATAAATAATACTAAATAAACACCAGTGTAACCATACATATAGAATATATGGAACTTGCTGTACATCATAAACAAATCATCCCCATAGTCTTGTGTTGGTACATGGCTCCCATTAAAATGCCATTGTAAGTGCAGACAGACCAAACACTACTCTGTCTCTTTCTATCTGTCTCTCCTCCCCCCTTTCCTTCTCTTCCACTGGTCGCCTCAGTTTCAGGTTGCTGACGTCCTCTCATCTTCTCCCCCCACCCACACACATAGATGCTCTCTCAGTCTAGTCACTCTGTCTTGTTTAGGTAAGTCTTTGTAGCCTGAAGCGAGGAGGAGTAAATTTACTTAGCAGACAGAGGGTGGATTTGGTGTCTGTGTGTTATCTCTGGCATAGCACAGAGAATCTTTAAAGTGTGTGTGTCCAAATGTTCAACTATTTTGGCTCCATAAGACACACTGGTAACAGCTTGTAACTGATTAATGTTGTCATTAAGATTGTAATATTTTAATATTAGCTTAACAATCCAATCAAATATCAATGAATAAATCAAATATTTACCAATGAATATTTGGTTTCTTCTTACAGTTGGTAAATGTTCATTTAGGACTTGGTGTAGTAAATGAATAAGGAAAGATTTGGAAGCTCAGAAGCTGAGGATCATCAGTGGGAAGTTTGTTTATTGAAAGAAGAAGCTTTCAACACCCCCATCTGAAACCTAGGATCAAGCTTATGTCAAGAACGTGGAGAGAGAATGTGTATTTGAGTGGGTGAAGATGGTGCGCATTGGTGGTTTGTTCTGCCAGATGAGCCCAAGCGTTCCCTTCCCCCAACTCAAAAATGACAGCCTTTTGCTCATCAGTAAAGAGATGTGTGGAGTTGGCTAGAGGGAATGGAGCAAGCAATGTTTTATTTCTTCTCTCGTTCACTCCTCTTCTTTGTCCACAACATTTTCCCAATACACCCATGAATCTGCTGTCATTTGATTGCTGTCCTCGAGAAGAAGCTATTCAAGTTCTGGCCAGGGTCCCACATGTGCCATTGGTTGGCTCAAAAACAACAAACTAATTGTGTGTTTCTGTGTGGGTGGATGGATGTGAGAAAGCTTGAGAAAGAATCTCATATTCATCACCTCCTGTTTTTAAGTATGGGTGTCTCCGTCTGTCTCTTGCGTTTGGCATTTCATCCTGGCACAAGTAAAGCACAGCCACTTAACATTTTTGTTTGCCGCTTTCCTGTTCTAGGTGAGTCTGGACTGGGCAAATCCACGCTTATCAATTCCCTCTTTCTGACAGACCTGTACTCCAAAGACTACCCTGGCCCATCTCAAAGGATCAAGAAGACTGTTCAGGTATGTCCTCCTTAGATGACCTTTGACTCCTGATACTGATCCAGTGGTCTTCCCTTTATCTTCCACTGTCTCTGTTAGTGTTGCTCTCTCTTTCTTCCCTTACCTTTGACCCTTTATCTCCAGCCACCATTATCTGCCACTGGCTTGCAGCCAGATGTGACATAGAGAAGCCACGAGGGAGGCTACTGAGCTTTCTTAGGCAATGTCCCAAATGGCACTCTAAACCCTCACGGTCTTCCTCTGAGTCCGCACTTTCATGACATAATGCCGCTTTGGTTGGTAGAAGTCAGCTGCGTAGCTCGAAGGCTTGCGGGCTCAGGAAAAGTGTGAATCGAGGGTGCATAGTGGCTGCAATGGGTCAAACTCACGAGCACCCTTCTGAAAGCTAAAACAAGGAATGGGACACCGTACGGCCTTGTGGGCTTGCAATGGACATGCGCAAGCAGTGGCCATTGCAAGTCCTCAAGACCAAAAGTGCATGTGAAGTGTGCCATTTGGGGCAAGGCCTTGTTCTTACCTTGGACCAGGAGTTGGCAACCTTTTTTTCTTGCCTAACTGACCCGTTCAACTGTGCAACCTTCTGCTTAACTCAGAATACAGATCTGTTTTATTGCATGCCCCCATTGTTATGCTGCAGGAACCAATTTTTGGTCTGTCCAAGTTGATTTTGTTGTTGAAACTGGTCTGCATTGTGCTATTGGCAAGTTGTGCAAGTAAACAAATCTAGTCTGCATTATCCAGGGGTTGCACATCCAATTTGGACCCACTGCACTACTCAGTCGAGTATCATAGTTTTGATTGATTAGCTGCATGACGGTGAGGAAGGGTTAAGCTTTATTGCATTAATCACACACATGCACTCAAGCTTTTTGCCTCGTCAAGTTCAAGTCAACCAACACGCAAGTGCACTGAAACAGCTGGAGTGCAGAGCACCAAGCAGGCCCAAGCAATCACAAACAGATTCCTGCTTTCTGAAGGTCCCAGGCCAGAGCAAATGCTCCCAGACTTCCCACAGCAAAGAGACAGCAGAGTTTTGACCTTATATGGATTTGATAAACAAGGCGAGAACAGATGCTGAGGCTGGAACATCAGAAATGGGGGAGGATACACTGAAAAGAGCTTGCGGTATGATGGAGTGAGTCAATTGCAGTGTTTTTGAAGAGGATGGGAGGGGCAATATGAAGGGGTCTAGATTCCTCTGGAGGCAAGTAGGGTTCAGTAGAAGGTCAAGAATTTTCCCACGAAACCCAACACCCGGCAATGACTTTCCCACCACCCTAGAGATGGGACGTGTTCCGAGGCGGCCCGGCCCTTTCTGGTGTTTTAAGTGCAGACGCTCTCGGTTCTCCTTTATCTTGATGAACAAACTCTGTCTTTGTTGACATCAAGACAAAGTTCACCGTTGAGGTTTGGCTCCAAGTTGTTTTGGATCCAAGCTTGGATGACATGACAAGTTAGTTCACTCGGTGTCTATTTTAAAAAGCTTTCCAGTCATGCAAGTGTAAGGTCCTGTCTACATGAACAGATAACGATCGAAATCTCAAGAACTTGTCTACCGTACTTATTTTGCAAATACAAAGGGATGTCCAATACTCCTTCTGCAGAATTTTGGTCCAGTTGTAATTAAAAACACTTGAACCTGTTAATCAACGTCTTCAGGATTTCTAGAGCTAAACTCTGCAGGACATTGGCCCTCGTGGAGCATGATTAGACCCCCTCCATTAACACGTCCAACCACCATTAAAATCTGACTGATATTATAACTGGTCAGAAAATACACGTCTTTTGCAGCTGCCATGTTAAACCCTATCCCCAATGACACCCCAAGTCCCTTGCGATCCTCCTCCAAGTCCACACTTTAATGATGTAATGCCACATAGGCTGTCGTGTAGTATACAAGTCGGCAGTGAAGACCGCATCATTGAACTCTCCTGAGCACCCTTGTTAAACTAAAACGACAAATGGAACACCCTACAGGCTCATGGAATTCACATACTCAGTGACAATTGCAAGACTGCAAGTACACATTAAGGCCCTGTCCCAAATAGCACACTTCATGTGCAGTTTCGGTTTTGAGAACTCACAAAGGCCACTGCGTGCACGTGTCCATTAAGTCTACGAGGCCATAGTGTGTCCCATTTGTCATTTTAGCGCTCGAAAGGGTGCTCGCGAGGTCCCCTTTGCAGCCATAATGCTCCCTCGATATGCACTTCTGCCGAGCCCGCACCGGGCGGAGCTCCGCAGCAGACTTGACAGTCAAAGTGGCATTAATTCACGAAAATGTGTACCCAGAAGAAGACTGTGAGGTTTTAGGGTGCCAGTTGGGATGGAGGCTGAGTCAGTGGCCCTGTCCCAAATGGCACACTTCATATGCACTTTCGGTCTTACGGACTTACAATGGCCGCTGCGTGTCCGGGTCCATGAGACCATAGGGTTTCCCAGTCGTCATTTTAGCATTCGAAAGGGTGCTCGTGAGCGCCCCCTTTGCAACCGCTGTGTGCCCTCGATACGAGGCAAGCTCCACAGCAGACTTCTACCCAGCAGTTAAAGCGGCGTTACATCATAAAAGTGCGGAGGAAGACCGTGAGGGTTTAGGGTGCCGTTTGGGACAGGGCCTGAATCAGAGTTGCCAAGTCCATGGTTTTCCAGCAGAATTGGGCCACTTTAACACTGTTGCCGTAGGTTGTTTTTCATGTCCGTGGGTTGAAGCAACCCAAACAACGTGATATTTAGCCATGGAATAAGAATTTTACAAGGGGAACCCTGCCAAGCAAAAAAAAAAAAACATGTATTTTACCCGCCAGGTTGTAATTGGGCTAGTTTTGAGTAGCAGTTGCGTGGGTTTTGTTGTTTACCTGGCAACCCTGTATTAAGTGCATAGTTTGGGACAGAGCTTCAAATGTGGTGATTTATTTAAAACTCATTTATTAATGAGTAGCCTGTGTACTCATCATATTGTATCTCTTCACATGGGCCAAAGTTTAGGGGGTGCTTGTTTAGGGGTATTTGTATTTCTCACCGCTGTGCAGAATCCGACCAAACACAACTCCACATCATCTTACAATTTGAATCAAGTGAGTGTGGCATCTGTCACCCAACATCTAAACAAATCCATTCTCATTTGGAGAGGTAATGTAAAACCAAGGGACATTTGCTCCCACCAGAATTCAATGAAAGATTCATTTGAGGCGGCACTTCACTGATCTCGTTGATTGCATTGTTTTCTCCTGTCCTTTCCTCTTCAGACCTCATTTAACCTTCTCTGGCGTGTTCCCTAGTGGCAGGATGCTTTCTGCCATACACTTGTTCCACCATGAATGCCCATGGTATAAATTTGTCAGCCTGGCCAAAGGCCATGTTGTGATGTGTGGCTGTCTAGTTCTCTGTGGTCACTTCAGGCAGGACATAGAGACAGCCCCGAGAGTATTTATATTCCAAAACAATCTGCAGTGTTTGTCATAGCAGCCACACAAGGGCCACTCTGGTTGCGTCAAATGAAAGTCTTGACATTTTTGTGGCTTTGTGTTTCTACATTTGAATTTATTTCTTTTTCTGTGTTGTTGCAAACTGAAGTGCCCCGATGTGCCTCATAAACATCCTAGCATGAGCAAAATGGAAGGGTTTTATTAAGGCTCACTCCACTTCTCTATCTTGCATTTCCTTCATTTTTTTTCTCTCTCTCACTTAAAGGAGAACTCCACTTCCAGAACAACAATTTACAGATAATTTACTCACCCCCTTGTCATCCAAGATGTTCATGTCTTTCTGTCTTCGGTCGTAAAGAAATTATGGTTTTTGAGGAAAGCATTTCAAGATTTATCTCCATATAATGGACTTCATTGGTGCCCCGATTTTGAACTTCCAAAATGCAGTTTAAATGGAGCTTCAAAGGGCTCTAAACGATCCCAGGCAAGGAAGAAGGGTCTTATCTAGGGGATCGTTTAGAGCCCTTTGAAGCTGCATTTAAACTGCATTTTGGAGGTTCAAAATCAAGGCACCAATGAAGTCCATTATATGGTGAAAAATTCTGAAATGCTTTCCTCAAAAAAACACAATTTCTTTACGACTGAAGACAGAAAGACATGAACATCTTGGATGACAAGGGGGTGAGTAAATTATTTGTAAATTGTTGTTCCGGTAGTTGACTTCTCCTTTAAGACTCCTTACGTCTCTGAGTTTTCTCCCTCCCTATCTCTCTTCTTTTTGAAGAACTAAGAAAAGTTGTGTGGTTGTTTTTGTTAGCGACAAAGTGCATGTGTGAATGAGAGTGCAGTTTTAGAAAAAGAGGGTCAGCCAAAAATAACAAGGCCTGTGAGAATAAGCCGGTTTTTACTGAAAGCAGCTGAAATAACTTCAGGAGATGATGAAGCTGAATCGTAGTGACATTGGAGATGACTATTTCAGTGTCTCACCTTGGTGTCTAACGCTGGCCTAACCTAGAAAGCAACTAGTGCACATACTAACATGTAGAATGAAACTTGTGAGAAATGTGTTGCTAAAAAGAGGAAGGACGACTATTTATTACTTGACGTCATTACTTGGCATGAACAAGTGTGTAGCAGAAATGAATTTAAATATGCAGCTTTTAATAAAATAAGCTAGTCAGTCCCAGTATTTGTTGGACAACTACTAGACCATGCTATCTTGTTAATACCTGTTTGTTATTAGCATTTTTGTATAACACATAAAGCTATGGTGTTAATCTATGTTTATGTTCTAGAGTCTTCTATGACCTTTTGGTTTGATGAAATTAAAAATTTTTATACACAAACCAGTGTTTCCACTCACGTGAGCGTTTGTAGTTTAGACTTGGTTAGTTGTGTCAGAGACATGAATCTGGAACAAACAGGCAAGGTTGCTGTCCCAGGCTACATGTCCTGTGGTGACAACTTGTGGTCCTGTTTTCAGGTGGAACAGTCCAAAGTACTGATAAAGGAGGGGGGCGTCCAGCTCACGCTGACCATCGTCGACACACCAGGTTTTGGAGATGCAGTGGACAACAGCAACTGGTTAGTTTAAGTATTTTGAGGGCATTTCAAATAATTTATGATGTCTTAAATCTGTTCTCTGTCTTTGCATCTGACTTTGCCTTTCATCTCTCCTTCTCCCCTTTCTTTCAGCTGGCAACCTGTCATTAACTATATCGACAGTAAGTTTGAAGACTTCCTTAATGCTGAATCCAGAGTAAACAGGAGGCAGATGCCTGACAACAGGGTGCACTGCTGCTTGTACTTCATCGCCCCCTCTGGTCATGGGTAGGCACTGCACTCTCTACAAACGAAGCCTGGCATGAATCAACCAGCTTAAAATAGAAGCACCACACACACACATACATGTCCTGATTTACACATTTTGCGCTTTGTTCAGGAGTGGGATGATGTTGGAATTTTGTGCATGAATACAGTATGACTGTGGCACAATGGAAGCATCAGAACATCAGACTGTGCATTGATTTAAATGCATTAGCGAGTGAAATGGAGAGATGGAGGACATATGAGCACAGATGGAGATGCGTACTACCCACACCCAGATCCAAAAGCCTTACATAATGCTTACTAAACTGGGCTTGACGCATGATGTTTATTTTTTGAAAATGATTAAGCTTATTTGGCTCAATTTTGCTAAAGATTATTAATTTTTTTATGTCAGAAATGAGATTTGTACTACTGAGTTTTAGTGCCACGTTAAAAAAAAAAAAAAAAAATCTAAGTTTACAAGATTATTCGCATCAATTTAAGCGGCATGTGAATCAGTCATCTTTCTGATTGCAATGAGACATTTGTTTAATGAAATTAGGCTTTTTTTCATTTCATTCCTTCTGATGTTCCTCACATTTATATTGTGCTATAAACTTGAAATAAAGATTATAAATTGTATTTGATGATAAACTGAACGAATTTGAAAGCTGAGCTTTGTTATATTACAAGCAACGAAGCATAACATTATTGTGATTACTGGGTGTCTGGGACGTTACAAATAATGAATGGAAGACTATTATTTCCAACTGTTAACTGTGTTATTCCGTAAATAAAACAGCTTCTGAATAGTTGCCTACGTACCTCAGAAAAGACAGCAATATGAGATTTGTTGACAAGTTGTTTGTATTTCGCTATAAAACTGAAAGATTTTGAAAGCTGAGAATTTGTTTTATATGAGCAGGCTGTACTCTCAAAATATTTTAAATAAATATTATATTAATTGCTATGATTTCATTCTTGTAATTTCGACTTTATTCCCAAAACATTTTGACTTTATTCTCAGAACATTTTGATTTTTTTTTTTTTTTTTTATCAAAACATTTCGACTTTATTCTGGAAACATTTAGACTTTCTTCTCAAAATTTTGACTTTATTCTCAACATTTAGACTTTAGTCTCAAAACATTTTGAATTTATTCTCAACATTTGTCTTTATTCTCAAAACATTTTGACTTTATTCTCATAATCTCGACTTTATTCTCAAAACATTTTTACTTTATTCTCGTAATCTCGACTTTATTCTCAAAACATTTTTACTTTATTCTCGAAACATTTCAATTTTATTCTCGAAACATTTTGGCTTTATTCTCATAATTTCGACTTTATTCTCAAAACATTTTGACTTTATTCTCAAAACATTTTGACTATTCTCGAAACATTTCGATTTCATTCTTAAAATATTTAGATTTTATTCTTGAAACATTTCGACTTTATTCTCGTAATTTCTACTTTATTCTAAAAACATTTTGTCTTTATTCTCGAAACATTTCGACTTTATTCTTGAAACATTTAAATTTTATTCTCAAAACATTTAATTCCATTCTTAAAATATTTAGATTTTATTCTTGAAACATTTCGATTTCATTCTTAAAATATTTAGATTTTATTCTCGAAACATTTCGACTTTATTCTTGAAACATATTGACTTTATTCTTGAAACATTTTGACTTTATTCTCGTAATTTTGACTTTATTCTCAAAACATTTCCATTTTATTCTCAAAACATCTCGACTTTATTATCAAAACATTTCGGCTTTCTTGAAACATTTAGACTTTATTCTCAAAATATTTAGACTTTATTCTCAAAGTATTACGTCTTTATTCTTGTAATTTTAGATTTTTTTATTTTTATAACGTGGCACTAAAATGCAATCGTAGATTTGTGATGCATTTTATATTATATTATATTTGTTTTGGTTAAATTTTATTGCAAGATTATTCGTTTTATTTTTTATTACTCACCCTGTCGTTCCAAGCCAGTAAGACAAATTAAAGCAAATTGAGATATTTTTGATGAAATCCGAGAGCTTTCTGATGCTGCATAGACAGTAACGCAACTGACACGTTCAAGGCCCAAAAAGGTAGTAAGGACATTGTTGATTTCATCAAAAATATCTTAATTTGTGTTCGGAGGATAAACGAAGGTCTTACGGGTTTGGAACGACATGAGGGTGAGTAATTAATAACAGAATTTTCATTTTTGGGTGAACTATAGTTTAAGATGTGGGAAAATCCTTTATAACAAACTCTGTGGTGCTTTATAGTTCATGAGTTTGCTAACTTCTATATTTACATTCAGTATAGTGCGACCCCCGCAGCGTGCCCTTTTTGAGATGCCACCATGAAGCAACATTCATATTTCTGTGACCTTTGGGTTGCATCTTCAGTCTTGACATTCCTGAAATGTATAAACAGCCCCTCAGCTGGCCCCCAAAGCCACAAAAACACACGCACAAACCCTGCTCAGTGTAAGAACAGCCTCTTTGTCTGGAATCCTGAACGAAAAGGATGCAAAGAGAGACAGAGTGAAGCCCTCATTCCCTCCATGACATAATTTTTCTGGTTTGGAAGGAAGCGATGAGAAAACGTTCAGTGCTGTGTGGTGGCGGCTCTGACAGTGGCCCCTCTTCTCTGGTCTGTTTATTCATGCCCGTTTCTGGTGCCTGACTTTTCAGTTCTATTGCATCACTTCAAAGGATACAGATGATTTTTGTGTTTGGTTTATGTGTAAGCTTTGCAGACTTATCTAAAGTTTCTGTAATCTTACTGTTACTGTCTCTGTTGATTATATTTATTATTTTTCATGTAGAAAACTATGTGAAAACATGCCCTTTATTGTTTGCCCCTTACTTTTGCTTGTAAGACTTCTGCAAGACTTTTCAGGAGTATACACTCAGTTGTAAAATTATTTCCTTAATGCACTATACTATGGTATACTGTATTATATCGTAAACCACTCTATACTATTCTATACCATATCCTGTATGTTGTGCATAGAAGGGTGTATATCTATCCATCTATTGTTCGTTCGCTCATTTTATCGTTGTTCTATCTAACGTTCTATCGTTATATCTAACGTTCTATCGCTCTACTATCAATCTATCGTTTTATGTATCGCTCTTTCTGTTGCTCTGTCTATTGCTCTCTAACGCTTCCATTATATCGTTCTACCACTCTGTCTATCACTCTGTCTACCATTCTATCTATCATTCTGTATATCGTTCTGTTTATTGGTCCAATGCTCTTTCGTTCTATCATTCTGCTGCTTTGTTTGTCGCTCTGTCTGTCGTTCTATCTATCATTCTGTCTATCGTTCTGTCTATCACTCTATCTAACACCCTTTCGTTCTCTTTCTGTCTATCATTCTACCACTGTCTATCGTTATACCTATCATTCTATCTATCGCTCTATTGTTTTAATGTTCTATCATTCTATCTATCGTTCTACCGCTCTATCATTCTAATGTTCATTCTATCGTTCTTTTCTATCTAACGTTCTATCGCTCTACTATCAATCTATCGTTTTATGTATCGCTCTCTCTGTTGCTCTGTCTATTGCTCTCTAACGCTTCCATTATATCGTTCTACCACTCTGTCTATCACTCTGTCTACCATTCTATCTATCGTTCTATCTATCGCTCTGTCTATCGTTCTATCTATCATTCTATATATCGTTCTGTTTATTGGTCTATCTAATGCTCTTTCGTTCTACCGTTCTGCTGCTTTGTTTGTCGCTCTGTCTATCGTTCTATCATTCTGTCTATCGTTCTGTCTATCACTCTATCTAACGCTCTTTCGTTCTCTTTCTGTCTATCATTCCACCACTCTGCCTATCGTTATACCTATCATTCTATCTATTGCTCTATTGTTTTAACGTTCTATCTATCTGTCTGTCTGTCTGTCTATTTGTCTAACTATCTGTCATTCTATCTATCGTTCTGTTGTTCTATGTATCGCTCTATCTGTCCCTCTGTCGCTCTCTAATATTCTATTGTTCTATCTATCATTCTATCTATCGTTCTGTCTATCGTTCTACCGCTTTGTCTATCACTCTGTCTATCATTCTTATGCTCTTTCTATCATTCTATCGCTCTATCTGTTGCTCTGTCTGTCTAACTATGTCTTTCTATTGTTTTATCATTCTATCTATCTATCTATCTATCTATCTATCTATCTATCTATCTGTCTGTCTGTCTGTCTATCTATCTATCTATCTATCTATCTATCTATCTATCTGTCTGTCTATTTGTCTAACTATCTATCTGTCATCTATCGTTCTATCTATCGTTCTGTCATTCTATCTATCGTTCTGTTGTTCTATGTATCGCTCTATCTGTCCCTCTGTCGCTCTCTAATATTCTATTGTTCTATCTATCATTCTATCTATCGTTCTATCGTTCAATCTGTCATTCTATCTATCTTTCTATCAGTCTAATGTTTTATCGTTTTATCATTCTATCTATCGTTCTGTCTATCGCTCTATCTAATGCTCTTTCGTTCAATCTTTCTGTCTATCGTTCTACCACTCTGTCCATCGTTATATCCATCTATCATTCTATCTATCGCTCTATCGTTTTATCATTCTATCATTTTATCTATCGTTCTGTCTATCGTTTTACCGCTCTGTCTATCACTCTGTCTACCATTCTATCTATCATTCTATCTATCGCTCTATCGTTTTATCGTTCTGTCTATCAATCTATATATCGTTCTGTTTATTGGTCTGTCTAATGCTCTTTCATTCTATCGTTCTGCTGCTTTGTTTGTCGCTCTGTCTATCGTTATATCTATCATTCTATCTATCGCTCTATTGTTTTAACGTTCTATCTATCGTTCTGTCTATCGTTCTACCGCTTTATCACTCTGTCTATCATTCTAATGCTCTTTCTATCGTTCTATCGCTCTATTGCTCTATCTGTCCCTCTGTCTATCTAACGCTCTTTCGTTCTCTTTCTGTCTATCATTCTACCGCTCTGTCTATCATTATATCTATCATTCTATCTATCGCTCTATTGTTTTAACGTTCTATCTATCATTCTATCTATCGTTCTGTCTATCGTTCTACCGCTTTGTCTATCACTCTGTCTATCATTCTTATGCTCTTTCTATCATTCTATCGCTCTGTTGCTCTGTCTGTCTAACTATGTCTTTCTATTGTTTTATCATTCTGTCTGTCTGTCTGTCTGTCTGTCTGTCTGTCTGTCTGTCTGTCTGTCTGTCTGTCTGTCTATCTATCTGTCTGTCTATTTGTCTAACTATCTATCTGTCATCTATCGTTCTATCTATCGTTCTGTTGTTCTATTGTTCTTTCACTCTATCTATCAATCTATAGCTCTTTCTGTTGTTCTGTTGTTCTATGTATCGCTCTATCTGTCCCTCTGTCGCTCTCTAATATTCTATTGTTCTATCTATCGTTCTGTTGTTCAATCTGTCATTCTATCTATCGTTCTATCAGTCTGTTTTATCGTATTATCATTCTATCTATCGTTCTGTCTATCGCTCTATCTAATGCTATTTCGTTCTATCTTTGTCTATCGTTCTACCACTCTGTCCATCGTTATATCCATCTCTCATTCTATCTATCGTGCTATCATTTTATCATTCTATCATTTTATCTATCGTTCTGTCTATCGTACTACCGCTCTATCACTCTATCTATCTGATTTATTGTCGTTCTATCTATCTGTCTATCTATCTATATCGTTCTGTCGCTCTGTCGTTCTGTCTATAGTTCTATATATCTGTCCTTTTATCTGTCCATCTGTCTGTCCATTGCCATTTTGTACTGCACTGTATGTACTGTACCTTGCTATTTATTAATTTTAGTAATCTATTACTAGTAATGTATTAGCACCACATGCTCACAAGACAAGTGTAAACTGCTAGATGCAATTCACTTATATTCTGAATCTTTTTTCAGACTGAAGCCTCTTGATATTGAGTTCATGAAGCGTCTTCATGACAAAGTCAATGTCATCCCGCTCATCGCCAAGGCCGATACACTCACGCCAGAGGAGTGCCAGCTTTTCAAGAAACAGGTGTGTGTTAATGTGTGATTACATTTTACAGGTGATGATTTACATTTTACATTTTTTCTTAATTATGCTACTATTCTCTCACCTTTAGATTATGAAGGAGATCCAGGAGCATAAAATAAAAATCTATGAGTTTCCAGACACAGAGGACGATGAGGACAGCAAACTGATCCGAAAGATAAAGGTAAAGTCAGTCCATTTGTTTAATACAAGTTTTTTTTTTTTTTTTTTTTTTTTTTTTTTTTTTTTATAACATCAAATGTAAATTTATGTCCTAGTCATATATTCTTGATTAAATAAACATTTACTTACACTTCTATAAAAAGAAAACAAAAATGTTCTATATTGTACTTTTAAATTAACAATATACAGTCTTATAAAAATAAAAAAAATAATAAAAAAATAAAAAGTCTTACATAAATTTTATAATTTGAAGTTGACAACAGAAAAAAAATAAATAAATGTTTTTGTCTTTAACGTCTGTAACTATCCCAACAGCATCCAGAGTGTTGTTTGTGTCTCTAGGTTAGCTTGAGGTTATTATTGACGACATACAAACTGCTACAGAACCAATTTAGTTGACTGACCCGCTTGCGGCTCTGAAGTTCAATGAGAATCTACGTCAGACCCCCTGTGTCAATTCTCTTTTTCTGTGTGTGGTCGATACAGGCTCACTTTAATTAACTGTGGTTTGTGCCAACAGGAGAAGATGCCTCTGGCCGTGGTCGGTAGCAACGTGGTGATCGAAGTAAATGGCAGGAAGGTCAGAGGGCGTCAGTACCCCTGGGGTGTGGCAGAAGGTACGTTCTGTATCAACATGACCCACATGAGGGCTGTACCATTTCTAAAGAGAGCAGGGGTGTTCCAGTGCGTGTGAAACAAGTGCATGGGCTTGCTGGACGATTTTTTCTCAGGTCGAATGTCCAACCTGAGGGATTCTGGAAAAGGGAGGGCGACGAGGTGTAAGGTTTTCCAGAGAGAAAGACTGTCACCCCCTTTTTTTTCATCATAGGCCACAAATGACTTGTTGTGGTTTTACTTTCCCCACATTTCTTTCTTTACAAAGCTCTCCTCCCTGAAAACTTTTTCATTTGGAATTGTTGTAGTGTGGTGAGCGAGTGTGTCTTTTTTTCCTCGGTTGTTTACGTGTCATTCTTTCTTTTCTCTTTTTTTCTTTCTGTCTGCTCTTTTCCATGACTGACAGAGGGCATTATTGGTAAACAAAACCATTTTTCATTTATACGCTCTTCGTTAAGGCCTCCCCCTCTCCTTCCTCTTTCACCTTTTTGCTGCTCAGAATCTTTGCTGATTGTCAGATTTGTGCTCTACAAATAGTCATGGAGAAACCTATAAGCTGCAGCCCCCATAGAAAATAGAGCAACTCTGCTCTCTAACATGTTTATAGGTTCTTATTTACCCTTTATGTAGGGCTGGACGATATAGGCAGAAAATTATATCTCAAGGTTTGAGATATAACTCTCAATGTTTGAGAGTTTTGCTAATATTTTATATGTACAAAGGGATCAGAAATTGTGAGAGTAATGGATGTTTTTGTTGTAATAAAAATAATTCAGTATACATTACGTAAGTAAAAAATAAATAAATAAATAAATAAACAAATAAAAAAAATTCTTAAAAACTTGTGTTATTATTGAATAATATTTAATTTAATTTCAGAAAACTATATGTGTGTGTATGTATATAATATATAGTATATATATATATATATATATATATATATATTATGAAATGCATTTCTGGTTTAATAAGAACAAAAAATTATCTAAGTATTAAAGTTTTTAAAAAAAGAAAAAACTCTATATAATAAAAAACATAATATGACATCATTTTAAATCATGTATTTCTTTTGTGTGTGTGTATGACTTTATGCAATAACATAATATAATAAAACAATTGAAAAGATTTCAAATATAATCAATTAAAATATAAATGAAATATTGAATGAAAATATAAGTTAAATGCTTTTATTCAAATTATATATATTATATAAATTTATATCTTGCATTTCAAAATTTTCTTTCTCAGAATTCAGATATAAACTAAATTCTAAATTCTGACTTTTTTAATTTAGTAAAAAGTATTATAAATTAGGGCTATTAATGCTATTTTTTATTTATTTATATATATATATATATATATATATATATATATATAATTTTTATATAATTTATACAATTATTGTATAATAATTTTAAATTATTTTATTGTATTGTTATTGTATAAAGTAATTTTTAATTTATAATTATACATACATACAAACTACGCACACACACACGTGTATGTGTGTGTATATATATTGTGTATATATATATATATATATATATATATATATATAAGTAAAAAAGTATTATAAATTGGGGCTTATATATTGTGTGTGTGTGTTAGTTTGTATGTATATATAATTACAAATTGCAAATGACTTTATACAATAACAATACAATAAAATAATTGAAAATTATTATACAAAAATTGTATAAATTATATAAAATTAAAAAAAAAAATTGTGTGTGTGTGTATATATATATATATATATATATATATATATATATATATATATATATATATATATATATATATATATATATATATAATAGCACTAATAGCTCTAATTTATAATACTTTTTACTAAATTAAAAAAGTCAGAATTTAGAATTTATTTATATCTCAATTCTGAGAAAAAGAAGTCAGAAATGCAAGAAAAAATTTCAGAATTGCGAGAAAAAAGTCAGAACTGCGAGTTTATATCTAAATTCTGAGAAGATAAGTCAGAATTGTGAGATATAAACATGGATTTACGAGAAAAAAGTGTCAGAATTGTGAGAAATAAACTACATTTGCAAGAATAAAGTCAGAATTGCGAGTTTATATCTCAATTCTGAGAGAAAAAAATCTAAATTGCGAGTAAGTCAGAATTGTGAGTTTATATTTCAGAATTGCAAGATAAAAACTCGCATTTGTGAGGGAAAAAAAGTCAGAATTGCGAGTTTATATCTCAATTCTGAGAAAAGTGTCAGAATTGTGAGGAATATAAATTTTTCACATTTGCAAGAAAAAAGTCAGAATTGCAAGTTTCTATCTCAATTCTGAGAAAAAAATCTAAATTGCGAGATTTGAACTTGCATATGCAAGAAAAAAAAAAGTATGAATTGCGAGTTTATATTTCACAAATCCTGGAAAAAAGTCAAAATTGCAAGATATAAACTCGCAAAAAAGTCTGAATTGCGAGATACAAAACTGGCATTTGAAAAAAAAAAAAAAAGTCAGAATTGCGAGTTTATATCTCAATTAAATCTCATGTCAGTGTTAGTACGCAGTAATATTTACCTCATTAAATATTACTGTACTTTATTACTATATTTACCCATCGACTTATAGACGAGGAGGGAACACAGAGCTAGTCTAATAAGCATAAATGGCCAAATTAAAATTAGCTTAATATTTATGATGTTGCCTAATTTGATTTTGCCAACAAAATCATTCCAAATACATCATAATTATTTGATATATCACCCAGCCCTACTCTTATGTTTAAACTTGCATCCAGACATGCATGCCTCCCATTACTTATTTCCAACCCCCATTTTGGATTTAAATACATTGAGTACAAAATATACCACATTATCCTTCACATACATCTATTTTTTTTATTTTTTATTATAGTACGTTGACATGATCATTTTTTAAGCATTTTTGCCTCAGAACTCTGATGCGGGGTTGACTGAGTGCTAATGTTTCCATCCTAACCTCTGATCAACACTGTCCTAACATACGATCCAATATAAGTGATGCCGTTTTGAGGCACCATCAATACCTGTCAGCATCAGGAGTTTGCTGTCCCATCAAAGAAGAAACTACAAATTCCTTTAGACATATGACTCCACCCCCTGCCCCTCCTTCTAGCTCCATTTGGCTGGTCTCTCTGCTTGTCATCGCTATGCCATGTAACCCTTCCTTCAACACACCATTTTTTAGTCGTAGTAGCCCATAAATCACAGGTTGAGTGGGGGTTCCCACAGGAGAGACTTTAGTCCCGCCCCTCCAACTGTTCTCTCACAGGTAGGTGGTTGTAGCAGATGATTGACACGTGGGGCGGTCAATCAGCATGAGTTCTACTTATAGGTAAGATGCTCGCTTGGTAAAGCATCGTAGGGCTTGTAACGGCACGGGTTAGACTTGCAGAAGACTTCATCCTTTAACCATCTTTCAGAAATCAGTGTCTCTGGTCCTTTTCCAGAATATCATGTGATTACAACAATGTTTGATCATACATACCTGTGTATGATCACATAACAGCGGTCTGACTGCTAACCTGCTGTTTATTTTTGTGACCGTTTAACCTTTTGACATTCAGTTTTGATGTCTAATTACTAAATTGTGTTTAATTGACAACCACCTGATCTGTCTTTTGATTTTTTTTTTTTTTTTTTTTTTTTCATTTGTCTGATATCCTTTTATTGTTACCTGATTAATTTTGTGTTCGATGTCTGATCCTGTTTGCTTTTAAATGTATAATTTGTCGCTGTGTTATGTTTGTTTTTAAATGTATTTTAATAATTCGGGATGCACTGATATTAAAATTTTATCTGATATATTAAGCCCATTAATTATTTTCTTGCTGTGGTTAATAATTGATAAATGGCTAGTGGTTCAATTCTATATTATTTTCTTTAAATAAATTAAGAATATAGAAAGCTTAAACTGTATAAAGTGGATGTAGGCATCACAACATTATAATACAGATAATTTTCATAATAAGACTGATAATTAATAAGTGGTTACTAGTAGAATTCTATACTATTTTGTCTAAATAAATTAAGAATAAGTATTTAAACTAAAATAAATAGTTTAAGATGCTATAAGTAAATTATACATCATAACATTATATTTTACAGTATGAGTTTTGAGATTTGCTGTAGATGCAAAAGTTATCTAAATAGGGATAAATGAGCATGCAAAATAACATTTCTAATATTGACCGATACTGGTAAATTAAAAAACTTAAGCTGATAACTGATAAGGTATTGATATATCATGCATCCCTGTTAAAAATTGCTTCTGACTGCATCTTTAATCAAAATAGAGGTCCAGTCTCATATTAAGTGTCTATCATAACTGCATACATCCAGAAAAATAATGCATTTTCGTGTCAAATTTTGTTACACTTAACAGCTTTATATGTTGTAGTCCTGAACATAAATATGCAAGTAGTACCTACGTTTTTCTTTTTTAAAGGTCAGTTCACCCAAAAATTAAAATTCTGTCATTAAGTACTCGCCTTTATGTCGTTCCAAAGTAATTAATGACAGAATTTTAACTTTTGTGTGAACTGTCCCTTTAAGCAAGTGATTTTAAAGTTTGCATTTTGACATTTTAAGTTAAATCTGAAAAATTAAATGTTAGGGATTTTAACATTTTAATGGGTTTGAAAGTCATTGTGACATTATAAAGCTAAAATATCTATTTCTTCCTGTTTCAGTGGAGAACGGTGAGCACTGCGACTTCACGGTCCTGAGGAATATGCTCATCAGGTGAGAAAAAATGCAAAAACGATACATGAGATAACTGAATTAGCACTGTGTCCTGACCTATGACCTGACAAGTTTCCATCATCAAGTCATTGAAGTCATTCTGATAACCTGAATTGGAGTTCAATGTTTAACCTGTCAACAAACAATCCGTTCCAGGACTCACATGCAGGACCTGAAGGACGTGACCAATAATGTTCACTATGAAAACTACCGGAGTAAGAAACTAGCAGCCGTCACCTGCAATGGGGTCGATGCCACCAAGAACAAGGGCCAGCTTACAAAGTAAGAGCATAGTTCTGTTTTTAGCTAAATATCCCAAACAATTTTGAACATTTCCTATAGCCTAGTGGTTAAAATTTTTAAAAAGCCTGGTCTTCAAGGAATGGAAGCCTGTTTCTGCCACTGAATATAAAAAAAACATTTTTCTCACAATTCAACAATTTTTTTTTCCTCACAATTGCAAGTTTACATCTCATAATTCATCATTTCTGTAGCACAACTGTATATACAATCTATTTATTTATTTTCTTAAATCTTAAATTGCAATTTTTGTCTATTTATATTTACATATGTATATATATTTTTTTTTATTCTCATCTTATTTTTATTTTCTGTGTGTTGTTGTCGTCTCTGTGCACTGAAAGCCTGTGACACTAAAACAAATTCCTTGTATGTGTAAGCATACTTGGCAATAAAGCTGATTCTGATTCTGATTCTATAATTCTAAATTATTTTCTTAGAATTAAATCAGTATTGCATGATATAAACTCACAATTCTGATTAAAAAAAAAAAGTTCTGAATTGCGACATATAAACTCGCATTTGCAAGAAAAGTCAGAATTGTGAGTTTGTGTCTCAGTTCTGAGAAAAAAAAGTTAGAATTACGAGATGGAAAGTCGGAATTGTGAGTTTATATCTCAATTTTGAGAAAAACTTTGAGAATTGTGAGATATAAACTCACATTTGTGAGCAATGTCAGAATTGCGAGTTTATATCTCAATTCTGAGAAAAAAGTCAGAATTGTGAGATATAAACTTGCATTTGCAAGGAAAAAAGTCAGAATTGCAATCAATTGTTTAAATCAATTCTGAGAAAAGGTCAGAATTGCGAGTTTAGATCATATTTCTGACCAAAAAGGCAGAATTGCAAGAAAATTTTGAATTGCGCGTTTATAACTCAATTCTGAGGAAAAAGTTTGAATTGCAAGAAAATTCAGAATTGTGAGATATGAACTCGCATTTGCGAGAAGTGTCAGAATTGCAAGTTTATATCTCCTAATTTTGAGAAAGTCACAATTGCGAGTTTATATCTCACTTCTGAGGAAGAAAGTCAGAATTGCATGTTTGTATCTTAATTCGGAGAAAAAAAAGACAGAACTGCGAGAAAAATTCAGAATTGCAAGATATAGACTCGCATTTGCAAGAAATGTCAGAATTTAACGAGTTTACACTTCAATTCTAAGAAAAAATTCAGAATTTTGAGTTTATACCAATTCTGAGAAAAAAAAAAGTCAGAATTGTAAGTTTGTATTTCAATTCTGAGCAAAAAAAATTAGAATTGTTAGTTTAAAAGTCAGTATTGCATGATATAAACTCATAATTCTGAGAAAAAAAGGTCAGAATTTCTCACATTTGCAAGGAAAAAAAAGAAATCAGAATTGTTTATATCTCACAATTCTGACTCCCATTCCAACGGCACCCATTCACTGCAGAGAATCCATTGGTGAGCAAGTGATTTAATGCTAAAATCTGTTACAATTGTTACAATGTCACTCTTGTAGAAGTCCCCTGGCCCAGATGGAGGAGGAGAGGAGGGAGCATGTGATGAAGATGAAGAAAATGGAGACAGAGATGGAGCAGGTCTTTGAGATGAAGGTCAAAGAAAAGAAGCAAAAACTGAAGGATTCCGAGGCAGAGGTGTGTATATGAGAATGCTTGTTTAGTTTCTAGTTCTAATTAAAATGAGGTTGTTATTTTTTTCTGCTGCACTCCATATTTGTCATGGCTATCATCACAAATACTTAACTGAAAAACCTTGGGCATCTTTGGTGCAGTTGGAGCGGCGTCATGAACAGATGAAGAAGAATCTCGAAGCTCAGTATAAAGAGCTTGAGGAGAAGAGGCGCCAGTTTGAGGAAGAAAAAGCCAACTGGGAGACTCAGCAACGCATCCTGGAGCAGCAGAAACTTGATGCATCAAAGTAAGACTCTCTGTTCTCTCATCTCAATTCCTCAGTGTTTTTCTCTTAAAATAGACTTTCTGTAACTCTCTGCATTATTCAGTCCCTAAATAATGCAGTTAGCAAAAACTTTTTTTTATATTTTAATAAATACAGAAACGCAGTCATGCATAGAAGTAGATTTAAGCAGGCTGACTGTCTCATTTGCCTCTTACATCTGATGATCTGGACCACATTGAAAATCTGGATTCAGACTTAAATTTTAAAGGAATAGTTCAACCAAAAATGAAAATTCTGTCAGTAATTACTCAGCCTCATGTTACAAACTTGTAATACCTTTGTTCATCTTCAGAACACAAATTATGATTTTTTTTAATGAAATCAAAAGAGCTCTCTGACCCTCAGTAGACAACAACACAACTAACACGTTTAAGGCCCAGAAAGGTAGTAATGACATCATTACAATAGTCCATGTGACATCAGTGATTCAACCGTAATGTTATGAAGTCTTTAGAATTATTACTTTAACAATGTCCTTACTACCTTTCTGAAGATGAATGTCTTACAGGTTTGGAACAACTTGAGTTCCTGTTCCTTTTTGTGTGAATGATCCATTTAACCTGAAATAAAGTTTTAGCATTTTAAAAAAATGTAATACCAAATAATGTAGTTAATTTAGTGTATATGAAATGAATTAATTTCTTTTCATTAATTTTTAAATTAATATTTTACATTTAAATTAAATTCAATTTATAATTATAAACCCTGTGAGAGAATTTTGTTTCATTCAGTTAACTCTTTTTAAGAAATTTTAAAGTTGAGCCAAATTCAGTTTTAGAGTTTTTAGCAAAAATAAATTGTAAAAACCTGATATAATTTAGCCATAAATTTTTGTCTGCATGAAAATAGCCACAGAAACTGACATGGTGTTAAACACAAACAAACAATTTAATACATTCTCTAACAAATATTCAAGATATTCTGCATTTTTTAGTTTATATCTTTTCTAAACTTAATTTCAGTGATTATTTTTCAGTTTATTTGTTAAACATGGACTACCATTCAAAAGTTTGTGGTCTAGTTGTTTCTTGTCAGGATTTTTGATGGAAAGTTCAAAAGTAAAGAAATTATTTAAAATATATATTTTTTTAACATTATAAATGTCTTTACTGTCACAGTAAATTCGCATTTGTGAGAAGAAGGTCAGAATTGCAAGTTTATATCACGATTCTGAGAAAAAGTCAGAATTGCGAGATATAAACTTGCATTTGTGAGGGAAAAAGTCAGAATCGCACATTTATCTCACAATTCTGAGAAAAAAAAGTCAGAATTTTTGCAGTCTTGCAATTCTGACTTTTTTCTCACAATTCTGACTTTTTCTCACAAATGCAAGCTTATATCTTGCAATTCTGACTTTTTTTCTCAGAATCGTGATATAAACTTGCGTTTGTGAGAAAAAAAGTCAGAATTAGAAGAAAAAAAAAGTCAAAATTGCAAATTTATATCAATTCTGATCAAATCAATTAGTATTAAAAAAATTAAAATAAAGTACCAGTAATAGAAAAATATTAATAATTACATCTCAATAACTGTAACTAACAATTTACTGTTTTAATCCATTTCTTCACACATGTTTTTTGTCTTTGTGTTTTTCAGGACAATGGAAAAGAACAAGAAAAAAGGAAAAATATTTTAAAAAGGCTCCATTCCTCTTAAAACCAGAAACTCGTTGCATCTCTTTTGATGCTGTAATGTTTTATGACCCCATAAGAAACACATGCAGGAGTGCTATGGTACAGTTTACTGCACATTTCATGCAACATGAATGAAAGGAATGAAAATGTAAGATATTTTTATAGTCACATCCACACACAACTTTATCGCCCTCTTCTGGATGACTAGAATATTACACCACATGTCCAGTAAGTCAAGTGCATGTTTGTAATAATTTCTGACAGAACAAGAAGATGTTTTCAGCTCTGCTGACCACATTCATACACCTTAGTGTTAAGAAGGTCTCGTGGCAGGTTTGGAAGCAAGTGCAGACGGATGGAAGCAAGTTCATCAAATTTAATACAGAGCTAAGCATGTAAGTGTTGAAAAGCAAAGCTATGGATAGATGGTTTATGGTCTGCTAGTGTGTGTGACTTGTGTGTTTCTTTGGGGTCATAAACATACAAAGACTTGTTTTAACATTATTGCACAGCTAAATTATGACAATAACAGTTTTCCATGTTTTTAAACCCATTTGCTGGCTGTGTACGTAGATAATTGTGTCCCTACCATAGATGGTGTTATACAAAATGGCATGATTGTCAACATTAATAACAATAGTCATTTTTTGATATGGATGGATATAAAAGAATTACAATAATATTATAGGATGTTGCTCGAACATTCTGCCTTAAAATTGCAGACTGTTTCAGCATTTGTCTGCTCATGTTTTATTTTCTTTTTTTATTGTGAGCCGATTATGTCCCTCAGTCTATCCTAAACTGATCTGAGACCAGTTTGGTTTATTTTAATAGATTTTTTTTTAGTTGTTGGGGCTGGTCCTAGATCAGGGCTTGGTGGTCCATTTTAACCTGAGTGAGTTCAGTATATCTAAACTGATGTTATTTTAGCCATACTTACCCAAAGTACCCTTTATAATAAACTCACTTTACATTCCAAATGGAAATGAGAATGAAATCGCTCTTTTGTTTCTGTTGGATAGTTTAGTTTCTAACACGCAGGCTCCGGGTCTAACACATGCCAAACAGCATGTAGACAGTGACGTGCACAAAACTCTCAATGCAAAAGGCAGTAAAGAGTCCCTGTATGCCTCATGTGATCACACACTATTATATATTTTGCAGGTTTGTCATTATGCAAGTTTGAAAACACTCTGTTCTTCCTGTCGTGGATCGCTAAACCACACAGATGCTCTGAAGTACCTTTAGTTTTAAGGTTTTTAGTATAACAGTATTCTGGGAAAAAGAAAAAACCTTTCTTTAACCACTCTGCAGTTTTTTTTTTGTTTTTTTTTAACAGTAGACCTGAACATGGCTCTAGACACGTTTGTTTTCTTATTATTTTTTGTATATGTATACGTTTTTCAATTTCCGATCTTCTGTTTCATCTGTTATTCTTTCTGCCTAACTGTACAATATTAAATATGGGATGTTATGCTGATAATGGTCATGTTGTCTTTTCTTATCTTATCAGTCATGAAACCATGTTGAGGCACGAGGTAATCTCTTTGCATTTCATTATTTTTTTTGAGCACTGATTCAGCTAAATGAGAACAATTTTAATATTTAGTTTTTATTGGCCTAATATCTTTCTGTTTTGAAGAGAAGATCAAACATATGCCTCATCTGGTACGTATTAAAAAGTTGTCTTTAGTATTATAACTGAGGGGAATTTTATAGCTAAGAAGCAGAAGAATAACTTGCTGTAAAAGGTAAAACTGTTTGCACTACAAGCCAGTGTGTTTGTAATTAGGATAAAACATTAAAATAATATGATAAGACACAGCAATTTGCAGTATCAAGCAGCAAAACAAGCTATTTTGTACAGCTAAAATAGCTGGATGCAATGATACTGGAAGCCAGACCCATACCCGCGCCCACTCTCACAGGAAAAATAAGGTGGATAACTGTGTTGCCAAGCGGTTTCCAGCGGAATTGGGCTACTTTAACACTGTTGTTGCGGGTTGTTTTTAATGTCCGCGGGCTGAAGCGGCTCCAATAACGTTAGCCCCTGGAATGCGAACTGTACCAGGGAAACCCTGCCAAAAAAGAGTGTATTGTACCCCTCAGGAACGCAACTGGGCTAGTCTTGAGTAGTAATTCGGCGGATTTTGTTGTGAAAACCTGGCAACCCTGCTGGATCTGCTATTTTCTGTCCTGTTTTGAACGGCGTTTTAAAATAAACATGATCTTCGTCTACACTAGCGTTTTCACTGCATTTCAGAAACGATCTCTCTACATTACACAACCAAAAACGCATGTGACATTTTTTTCAAGGGTCTAAACCGCCGGAGTAGTGTAAAACGAAAATGCACTTTCAGTTCTGAAACTTGCATAATGTTTTTATAGCACAATAATCTCTTATATAAGGGAATTTTGATTTCTCACTTCATGGCTGCTTTAAACTGAGCATAATTCTTTTAAAACATATTTTAGATTCAAATAAAAGACAATTAAAATGAAACAGTCTGGTCAAACACTGTTGTTGACGTGTATTTTATTGCATCTTAGTACATTAGCAAAACATCAACATTAAACCAAAAATAATTAACAAATAAACAACAAAAACAACAGCTCTGTCCTCTTAAATGTTTCTTTGTAGCACTTGACGTTTCTAATCGAGAACCATATTTTGGAGAACAGAACTTAGAACAATGTGAAATCATTTATGTTACGTTATCACCGTAGTGTAGGGGGTCGATTCCTCCACCGAGAGAGTTCCCTGATGGCACCCACCAGTGGTGGATTTCCTTGGGCTGGGTAGAGGGTTTCTTTGGGCCGAGTGGTGGGTGTCCTTGGGCTGGGTGGTGGGTCGGGTGGTGGGTGTCCTTAGGCAGGTTGGGGAGGTTATTTGCTGGCATGGGCAAAGCGATGGTGGGGTGGGTTGCCAGGATAGGTTTTGGACACTAGCTGAGAGAAGGGTTGTTAGTTTTGTCACATTATGTCTTTTAGTGATAAGGAGGCAGAACAAAAATGCATTTAGTTAAAAAGGAGATGGTTCAAAACAATAAACAGCATTATTTTAGTTACAGTACATATGTTACATTTTCAGTGACAAAACTCACATTTCCGACACATTTTTCCAAACAGTATCTGGTTTCACGCAAAATTTGCCTATGGATGTTGAAACCTTAAGGGAAAAAGTTCACATTTAACACGTTTGTTATGTGGAATTTGGAAGTCTGTGAAACTGAAACACCACCTTTCAGAGACTGAAGAAACTTTAGCTGTTGGTGAGATAAAGTATTCACAAATATGTATAATTTATTATTATTATTATTATTATTATTATTATTATTATTATTATTTACATCTTAACAACTTAAATATATAGACTTTAAGAGAACCTACTTTGAGTCTTAGAAGTCCAGTCCATGAGCAGGACCAATTCAAACACCCAAACACAAGATGTTCTCATTGTTTCTGTGAATTATAATCTGCTTCACACTTCAAATATTTTCCTATATGAAGACCTAGAAACTAAGATCTGAGGTTTGATAAGCAAGCACCCACCTCTACTGAGTTTCCTGGACCTACAACCACACACAAATCATCTGGTTTAATGTAGTATGTTGTTTTAATATTTTCATACAAATATCATTACAAAGATGGCTTTGTATCTAAGCTGATATACTGATACATATGCATACATATACACTACCAGTCAAAAGTTTTTGAACAGTAAGATTTTTAATGTTTTTTAAGTCTCTTCTGCTCACCGAAGCTGCATTTATTTGATCAAAAGCAGAGCAGAAACAGTAGAATTTTGAAATATTTTTACTATTTAGAATTGTTTTCTATTTAAATATATATTTAAATGTAGTTTATTCCTGGGATCAAAGCTACATTTTTAGCGTCATTACTACAGTCTTCAGTGTCACACGATCCTTCAGATGCAAAACCAGCTAAATCCATCTGACGTATTTCTTTAAAATGAGCATTTCTTTCTGGCAATTTTGTATAGGTTTCTATGTAAGTACTGGTACTTCTGATTGGGCTGAGGCCGGAATTTAGTGAGTTTTAAGTAAAAGTATTTGATGGACGTATAATATGTGTCAGGAGCATTCACTCAGTATCACTATCTCATTTTTGACCGAGATGGCTTTTAGCTGGTTTTGCATCTGAACTCTTAATATGCTGGTTTGCTGCTCAAGAAACATTATTATTATTATTATTATTATTATTATTATTATCATCAGTGTTTAAAACAGTTTAGTGTATTTTTCAGGATTCTTTTATGAATAGAAAGATCAGCATTTATTTGAAATAAAAAAGTTTTTGTAACATTATACTGTTTGTGTGCGTGTGTGTGTGTAAATTATAGGGGGGAATTATAGAAATGAATACATTTATTTAGCAAGGAAACTTTAAATTGATCAAAAGCGATGATAAAGACATTTATAATTACAAAAGATTTATATTTCAGATGAATGCTGTTCTTCTGCTTCTATTCATAAAAGAAACAATAAAAAAATCTGCTCAGCTGTTTTCAACATAATAATAATAATGTTTTTTTGAGCAGCAACTCAGAATATTAGAATAATTTCTGAAAGATCGTGTGACTGGTTTAATGATGCTAAAAATTCAGCTTTAAAATCACAGTAAAAAAAAAAAAAACATTTTATAATATATTCAAATAGAAAAAATATCTAAAAATTTTACTGTTTTTGCTGTACTTTTTTATTAAAAACCCTGTGAGAAGTTTTTTATTCAGTTAACTCTTTTAAAGAGATTTTTAACAGAGTTAAGCCAAATAAAGTTGTAGGTTTTTAGCAAAAATAAATATAAATAAACCTTATAATTTAGCCATAGACTTTTGTCGACATGAAAATAGTCACAGACGCTGGCATGACATTAAATACAAACAAACAAACAAACATTTTAATAAATTCTGTAACAAATATTCAAGATATTCTGCATTTTATGGTTTATGTCTTTTCTAAAATTAATTTCAGTGATTATTTTTCAGTTTATATGTTAAACATGGACTACCATTCAAAAGTTTGTGGTCTGTATACTTTTTCTTGTCAGGATTTTTGGTGGAAAGTTCAAAAGTACAGAAATTATTTAAAATATATATTTTTGTAACATTATAAATGTAGTCAATATCTCCAGACATTTGATCAGTTTCATGTGCCCTTGACAAGAGTATTCATTTCTTAAAAAAAATAAATAAATAAATAAAAAAAAATCTGTTCCCAAACTTGTGAACTGTAGTGTATATTGTTGCAAAAGCATCAGTATACATAGCAGTGGCATAAAAAGAAAAATAATATTAGTGATTTAATAAATTAAAATAAAGTACCAGTAATGGAAAAGTATAATAAATTACATTTCAATAACTATAACCAACAATTTCGTTTTAATCAATGTCTTCACCAATGTTTTTTGTCTTTTTGCGTTTTTCAAGACAATGGAAAAGAACAAAAAAAGGAAAAATCTTTTTAAGGCATCATGAAGCTCCATTCCTTAAAAAACAGAAAGTCCTTGCATCTCTTTTGATGTTATAATGTTTTATGACCCCATAAACACATGCAGGAGTGCTATGGTACAGTTTACTGCACATTTCATGCAACAAGAATGAAAGGAATGAAAATGTAGGATATTTTTATAGTCACAGCCACACAGAACTTTATCGCCCTCTTCTGGTTGACTAGAATATTACACCACGTGTCCAGTATGTCAAGTGCATGTTCTCAACCTATCAATTATAATAAGAATATTGACCAACATTCATCTGAAACTTTAAATTGTTGTTATACTTCATATTTGTAATAACTTTTGACAGAACAGAGACATTTTCACCTTCTGTGTCTCATGGCAGGTTTGGAAGCAAGTGCGTACGGATGGAAGCAAGTGCATCGGGTTTAATACAGAGCTAAGCATGTACAGGTGCATCTCAATAAATTAGAATGTCGTGGAAAATTTCATTTATTTCAGTAATTGTGAAAATGTGAAAATGGCAAAAATAAATCTTAAAAAAAAAAAAAAAATTGGGAGGGTTACAGGACTTACAAACACACATGAATCTGGTTGAATGTAATTTGTTTTCTAATACAAAAATCAGTACAAGCTGATCTGAGAGCAGTTTGCTTCCTTTTAATGAATGGAACTATTAGGACATTTAACTGTTAGGCCTGCTCTTAAATCAGGGCTTGGTTAGATTCAACCTATAAGAAATAAGTACATTATATCTAAAAATATTGTATGCAAAAAACAATAAACAGTACCTATGTTCACAAATTATACATTTGTCAGGTTTGCTATTATTTAAAACATGTTTGTTTTGTCTTATTATTATTTTTTGCATATGTATTTGTATTTGTTTTAATTTTGTTTAATTGCTGACAGGGGGAGAGTGCTGGTGAGGTGGGTTGCCAGTATAGGTTTTGGATCCTAAATGACTAGATGAGAGAAGGGTTGTCAGTCTTGTCACATTATACCTTTCAATGAGGAGGCAGAACAAAAATGCATTTAATTAGGTGATGCCATTAGCCATTAATTAGGTTTAACCATCTTAATAAGGAGATGGTTAAAAACAATAAATAGCATTATTTTAGTACATTTGTTACATTTTCAATGACCAAACACAATTTTTCAAGAAGTATCTGGTTTTGCACAAAATCATCATCAACATCATCATATATATTTAAAACAGTTGAGTATTTTTTTTTTTTTTTTTTGTAAATTATAGGGGGGAATTATAGAAATGAATACTAAAGACATTTATAATGTTACAAAAGATTTCTGTTAAATTTCTGTGAGATTTCTGCTCAGATAAATGTTGTTCTTCTGAATGTTCTATTCATCAAATTTTTTTTTTTTTTGAGCAGCAAATCAGAATATCAGAATGATTTCTGAAGGATCATGTGACACGAGTAATGATGCTAAAAATTCAGCTTTGAAATCACAGAAATAAATGACATTTTAAAATATATTAAAATGAAAAAAGTTATTTTAAATCATAAAGATATATTCAAATTGTAATGTTTTTGCAGTACTTTGGATCAAATAAATGCAGGATGGTGGGCAGAAGCGACGTCTTTAAAACCATTAAAAATCTTACTGCTCAAAAACCTTTGACTGGTTGTGTACGTATACTTATACAGTGGATCTCAACTCCAGTCCTCGGGGCCCACTGCTCTGCACATTTTGTATGTTTCTGAATCTGACACACTCAGTTCAGTTCATTGATCTTTTTCCTAACGAGCTGATATACATATACATATACGCATACGCATACGCATACCTATGTATTCTGTATCGTCTTAAAACTAGAATGGCATCCTTGTAATGATTTTTTTTTTCTTTTGTATTTATGTGTGTGTGTGTGTGTGTGTGTATTAAAATCCTATTTTATTGAAAGGGCAACTAAAAGTACCTATATGTCTTATGTAATCAACTATATCTGATATATTCTGTTTCTTTATTTGCATATTTATATATGCAAACTCTACATTATTAAACATGAGATGTTCTGCTGATCAGAGTTATATACCGTCTTTTCCATATTTATGCTACTTTAATAGACCTACATGAATATGCACATGAACACATTAGAAAGAGTCTGACACCAGGTAGTCTCAGCATTTGAATATTTATTTGCATAGATTGAGCCCTAAATGAAGACAGTTCAACATTCAGTTGCTTGAAATATTAATCAGGAGATGCAAAAATACATTTATTAAGAAAGGACAGTTGTTTAAAGCAGTAACAGCAGTATTATTTTGTACTTTTATTTAGCCTGCTTTTCTTTATCAAGCTGTTTTTTTTATGTTTTCTTCTTCTAGCTGCTCCATCACTTTTATCCAATGCTTGTCTGGTTTCGCACAAAATTCAGAACCCTTTTGTGTCTTAAGCCTGAGGGGAGAAAGTTCACATTTTCACATTCACATTTTGCAAGCATACACAAAATCAGTTTTATCATATGTCTGCTAAAAAATATATATATATTAGAGTTAAATACTTACACAATGCCTGCCGAAGGGCAATTTGAATCTGTCTTCAGAGCACTCACAATTTTTTTGGTTGGAATTTCAAAGTCGATAAAATTGAAGCAACAAATCTTAGGAACCGCAACAGCATCTGTTGGTGAGATAAAATGTATTGTTAAAATTTCTATGTAGTTTCATAAAATTGATCACATCCAACCCTGTATTAAATTAGTTAAATATAAATGTATCGATATGATTCATTATTCAAAATAAAAGTCCTTTGACTTTAGGTTCGATGAAGGACCGTTCTTATCTAACCATATCTGTCTGGTTAATCAGAATATTGATTTGTTTCAGTGTTCTTTCAAGAACTTTATATTTGTTTTGTTACTTACTGAGGATTTCAAAGTTCATTGAGGAACATGCAGGATTCCACTATATGGTACAGGGCTGTAAAATTCTTTTGCTTCTAATTTGATCCATTTTAATCACTTTACATCTATGTGCAGCTTTATATCTGATATAAATTAGATAATAATTTAGTCAGAAGCAAAACTGTACTTCAGAACTTACTTGAAGCCTCAGAAGTCCAGGTCATCAGCAGGACCAGCCCGAACACCAGACACAAAGTAGATGCCCTCATGGTTTCTGATCTGAAGCTGATCTTAAAGCTTTAATAATGACTTGTCTGAGACTGTCTGAGTCTGCACCACATTTTATATGCTTTCGTATGTGATGCTAGATAGGAACTCAGATCTGTGGTTTGATAAGGAAGTGTACTGCAGTCCCCCTCCTCTTCTTCAAAGCACATACAGAGAATTGCACTTGCTTTACTGGGTCTGTGCTTTTTGCAAGCAGAGATCGTGACAAGATAAAATTCAGGTGTCACCAGTTTACAGCACATCTTCAGACAGTGCAGATTTTTTGCTGATGCCCATTGCAAGAAAGAAAGTCATACGTCTTTTTTTTTTTTTTTTTTTTTTTTTTTTACTTGTGTGACATAATGTCTGCATTATTCCTGTACCATCTTTATGTCCAAAGCACAGAAGGACCATAATGAATCAATTCCAGGTTGCAAATTCACTTTCCACAGTCAGCAATTTAGGACAAAGGAAAAAAGTACATGCACACTGACATGGTTTTTCAATATGGAAATATTAAACTAGAATGGAAAGGTGTTGTATAGGTCTACTTTGGAAATACTTTGTAATAACTTCATGCATAATTCATTACCAAAAAGAACACAGCAGATCAATAGTTAATGCATCATATTTCATAATGCCATACAATTTTGATGCAAATGTGATTATAGAAATTTTGTATGTATTATTTAATCAAATGTAGTTATTTGAGATGTTGCTAATAATGAATAATTAAAAAAAAACAAATGATACAACAAATGATAATATCAAATGATGATAAACTTTATTTAAACATTAAAATAATCTAAAAAAATAAATGTTTTGCATCATCTTATTATTATTATTATTATTATTATTATGCTAATAAGTAGATAAATACAGAATTAGAAAATAATTATTTAAATAGAACTCAAATGATTTTGGATAGATTATTAATATATAAAATAATCATTGAATCATTACTTCATTGTTATATTAGTTATTTATTTTTATTTATTCTATTTATCCTTTATTTTCATCTATTAAATAAATGAATTCATTCAGCCATTAAAAATAATAAATTTTGAACGTACAGAATGTCAATTCTAATTTCTATTCTATATTTTAATCTATTTAAATAAATAAATAAATAAAATCAAGTAAATAAGTCTAGATAAATGCAAATTTAGAAAATAATTGTTTTCTAAATTTGGATACAATTCTAATTATTTTCTATAGATTTTTAATATATATTTTACTTATATTTAGATGATTACTGTATTGCCTAAATACTTAATTAATTCATTTTTTTAATCAAGTTCCCACACAAGTCTCATATTTTCATATATGAAAATACCACTATAGCTGTTAAAAAACTATTCAAAGCAGAAACATCCTGTTTCTCATGATAAAATCTATTCTGGTCTGTCACTGATCTGGTGATATGTTGAGCTTTACTATGTTTTCAGCATTTCATGTTGCATTTCCATGTGAGTTTCAGATTTGTTTATATCTGTTTATAATCGATGCATTAAATGCTTTTTACATATTACATAAAGGGTCGTTCTTCTTGAGATCATGGAAAGTCGTGTGAGGTTGTCAGATAAAGGTGATGCATCTTAGCATCTTTGCATCTCAGCCTGATAAAGATCAAGGTCTTCGTGTACTGTTGGCCTGTGGTTTTTCGTACGATATGTACTCTCATTTTCATGCGCAGTAAATGGCATATATGCACATACTCTACTATGTGTATTAATATGTAAGTATATTTGTATCAGTCACATAATCATCACAAAATGTACGTTTATTTGTTTTCAGCAGTATTCATGGTAAATTTAACAACTACACCGGGAAATATTTGATTATTTAACAGAATAACATGCAGACCTGCTGAACTATTATTACTAGGCTAATTTAAATTACAATGAATGAATCATAAACCAGCCTGATTCAGCAGAACATCAAAACCCCTGAGGAACCACCAGCAGTGCGAGTCATTTTTTATTTTTTTCTGTAAGTGACATGACAAATGTACTTGCTTTGTAACTGCAAAGTGTGACTCATTTTGATACGATGTATGCTTATGTATACTATGATCAAACCCTTATTAGTCACACACTAATGTGAGATTTTAATCACTCTTTTCACTTTTCAGCATAATGTAATGAAGTGATTTATTAATCACGTGATTTCTACATATAATTGCAGTATAAAGGCATCCACTTAACCTACATTAACTTGGGGACTATTTTGTAAATTCCCCTTAAAGAATTTGTTTAAAATGTGCTCTTGTCACAGGGGCAAAATGGGCCATTCAGTCGGAAAAAACACATACATCAAGACCATCGTTATTCTGAGAAAAACACCCTTCTGAATCTGTCACCTACTCTTCACAACTATTCTGCGGTGACTATTTAGTGCACAGCAAATTTGGGTTTATAATTTGCACTTCCTTTATTCACTGTACAGAGGAACAAAGCTTTATACGCATACACAAGCTTATTCATCTCTCACACTTATATAAACAAAATAGTAAAATTATTGAATCATTTCTTCAATATTATATTAGTTATTTATTTTTATTCTATTTCTATTCTAACTCTACTACTCATATAATAAATATAAGTAGTATATTATTGATCTCTTATTAGATAAGATCCCTCTTATTGATAAGAGGGATCATACAAAATGCATGTTATTTTTTATTTAGTACTGACCTGAAGAAG
>JAMKFB010000140.1:123260-180370 GCA_036247105.1 Cirrhinus mrigala | reverse complement strand
GTCAGAAACTTGAGCTGCGTGCAACAACAGCACAAGACAACACAAAACAAATCACGCAGACAGAAGAGCATACGGACCGAGCAAGCTCTAGACCACATGCTCCCACAATAAGACAGAACATGGAGCGTGAGTGTCCGAACCCCAACATGAAACCGAAACTCATCAATACATGAGTGGCGGGATCCGAACACCATGCTCCAACAAGAAACAAGACATGATGGGAGTGCCAGGGCTCTGTCACAAAAGCACAAGAAACCTAGACAGAAGTGACAGAACCCTAACAGGTTAGTTCAACCAAAAATTAAAATTCTGTCATTAAGTACTCGCCTTTATGTCGTTCCAAAGTAATTGATGACAAGTAATTAATTTTTATTTTTGTGTGAACTGTCCCTTTAAGCAAGTGATTTAAAGTTTGTATTTTGACATTTTAAGTTAAATCTGAAAAATTAAATGTTAGGGATTTTAATGTTGTAATGGGTTTGAAAGTCATTGTGACATTATCAGGCTAACATATCTATTTCTTCCTGTTTCAGTGGAAACTAGCAGCCGTCACCTGCAATGGGGTCGATGCCACCAAGAACAAGGGCCAGCTTACAAAGTAAGAGCACAGTTCTGTTTTTAGCTAAATATCCCAAACAATTTTGAACATCTCCTATAGCCTAGTGGTTAAAATTCTTAAAAAGCCTGGTCTTCAAGGAATGGAAGCCTGTTTCTGCCACTGAATATAAAAATAATTTTTTTCTCACAATTCAACAATTTTTTTCCTCACAATTGCAAGATTACATCTCATAATTCAACATTTCTGTAGCAAAACTGTATATACAATCTATTTATTTATTTTCTTAAATCTTATATTGCAATTTTTGTCTATTTATATTTACATATGTGTATTTTTTTATTCTCATCTTATTTTTATTTTCTGTGTGTTGTTGTTGTCGTCGTCTCTGAGCACTGGAAGGCTGTCACACTAAAACAAATTTTTTGTATGCGTAAGCATACTTGGCAATAAAGCTGATTCTGATTCTATAATTGTACATTATTTTCTGAGAATTAAAGTCAGTATTGCGTGAAATAAACTCACAATTCTGATTAAAAAAAAAAAAAGTTCAGAATTGTGAGATATATACTCGCATTTGCAAGAAAAGTCAGAATTGTGAGTTTGTGTCTCAGTTTTGAGAAAAAAAGTCTGAATTGTAAGAAAAAAAGTCAGAATTGTGAAAAAAGTCAGAATTGCAAGTTTATATCTCACAATTCTGAGAAAAGGTCAGAATTGCGAGTTTATATCATATTTCTGACCAAAACGACAGAATCGCAAGAAAAGAACTGCAAGAAAATTTTGAATTGCGCGTTTATAACTCAATACTGAGGAAAAAGTCTGAATTGCAAGAAAATTCAGAATTGTGAATATGAACTCGCATTTGCGAGAAGTGTCAGAATTTACAGAGTTTACACTTCAATTCTGAGAAAAAAAAAGTCAGAATTGCGAGTTTATATCTCAATTCTGAGAAAAAAAGTCAGAATTGCAAGAAATAAACTAGCATTAATTTGGAAAACAGTCAGAATTGTGAGTTTATATCAATTCTGAGAAAAAAAAAGTCAGAATTGTAAGTTTGTATTTCAATTCTGAGCAAAAAAGTCAGAATATAAAAAGTTTATATCTCAATTCTGAAACATAAAATTAGAATTGCGAGTTTATAAACTCATAATTCTGAGAAAAAAAGGTCAGAATTTCTCGCATTTGCGAGGGAAAAAGAAGTCAGAATTGTTTATATCTCACAATTCTGACTCCCATTCCAACGACAACCATTCACTGCAGAGAATCCATTGGTGAGCAAGTGATTTAATGGTAAAATCTGTTACAATTGTTACAGTGTCACTCTTGTAGGAGTCCCCTGGCCCAGATGGAGGAGGAGGGAGCATGTGATGAAGGTCAAAGAAAAGAAGCAAAAACTGAAGGACTACGAGGCAGAGGTGTGTATATGAGAAAGCTTGTTTAGTTTCTAGTTCTAATTAAAATGAGGTTGTTATTTTTTTCTGCTGCACTCCATATTTGTCATGGCTATCATCACAAATACTTAACTGAAAAACCTTGGGCATCTTTGGTGCAGTTGGAGCGGCGTCATGAACAGATGAAGAAGAATCTCGAAGCTCAGTATAAAGAGCTTGAGGAGAAGAGGCGCCAGTTTGAGGAAGAAAAAGCCAACTGGGAGACTCAGCAACGCATCCTGGAGCAGCAGAAACTTGATGCATCAAAGTAAGACTCGCTGTTCTCTCATCTCAATTCCTCAGTGTTTTTCTCTTAAAATAGACATTCTGTAACTCTCTGCATTATTCAGTCCCAAAATAATGCAGTTAACAAAAACTTTTTATATATATATATATATATATATATATATATATTTTAATAAATACAGAAACGCACTCATGCATAGAAGTAGATTTAAGCAGGCTGACTGTCCTATTTGCCTCTTACATCTGATGATCTGGACCACATTGAAAATCTGGATTCAGAACTAAATTTTAAAGGGATAGTTCACCCAAAAATGAAAATTCTGTCAGTAATTACTCACTCTCATGTTATAAACTTGTAATACCTTTGTTCATCTTCAGAACACAAATTATGATATTTTTAATGAAATCAAAAGAGCTCTCTGACCTTCAGTAGACAACAACACAACTAACACGTTTAAGGCCCAGAAAGGTAGTAACGACATCATTACAATAGTCCATGTGACATCAGTGATTCAACCGTAATGTTATGAAGTCTTTAGAATACTTTTCATAACATTACGGTTGAACCACTGATGTCACATGGATTATTTTAACAATGTCCTTACTACCTTTCTGAAGATGAATGTCTTACAGGTTTGGAACGACTTGAGGGAGAGTACACTCTAAAAACAGCTGGGTTAAAAACAACTTAGCGCTGGGTAAAATATGGACATGCCCAGCAATTGGGTTGTTTTGACCCAGGGGTTGGGTTACTACTCAGAAGGCTGGGTTAAACATTTAACCCAACTGCTGGGTCAAAACAACCCAATCGCTGGGTATGTCCATATTTTACCCAGCGCTAGGTTGTTTTTAACCCAGCAGTTTTTAGAGTGTAATTATTGATAGAATTTTCCTTTTTGTGTAAACAATCCATTTAACCTGAAATAAAGTTTAAGCATTTTTAAAAAATGTAATACAAAATAATATAGTTAATTTTGTGTATATTAATGAAGTAATTTATTTTCATTAATTTTAAAATTAATATTTTACATTTAAATTAAATTAATTTTTTTTTTAATTATAAACCCAGTGAGAGAACTTTGTTTCATTCAGTTAACTCTTTTGAAGAAATTTTTAAGTTGAGCCAAATTCAGTTTTAGAGTTTTTTGTAAAAACCTGATATAATTTAGCCATAAATGTTTGTCGACATGAAAATGGCCACAGAAGCTGGCATGGTGTTAAACACAAACAAACAATTTAATATATTCTCTAACAAATATTCAAGATATTTTGCATTTTGTGGTTTATGTCTTTTCTAAACGCAATTTCAGTGATTATTTTTCAGTTTATACGTTAAACATGGACTACCATTCAAAAGTTTGTGGTCTGTAAGTTGTTTCTTGTTAGGATTTTTGATGGAAAGTTCAAAAGGGCAAAAATTATTTAAAATATATATTTTCGTAAAATTACAAATGTCTTTACTGCCACAGTAAATTCGCATTTGTGAGAAGAAAGTCAGAATTGCTAGTTTATATCACGATTCTGAGATAAAAAGTCAGAATTGCGAGATACAGGCTTGCATTTGTGAGGAAAGAAGTCAGAATTGTGAGTTTATATCTCACAATTCGGAGAAAAAAGTCAGAATTAGGAGGACAAAAGTCAAAATTGCAAATTTATATCATGATTCTGAGAAAAAGTCAGAATTAGGAGGACAAAAGTCAAAATTGCAAGTTTATATCATGATTCTGAGAAAAAGTCAGAATTGCAAATTTATCTCACAGTTCAGAGAAAAAAACTCTGAATTCTGAACTCAATTCTGACTTTTTTCTCCTAATTCTGACTTTTTTCTCAGAATTGTGAGATAAATTTGCAGTTCTAACTTTTTTTCTCACAATTCTGAAGCTTATATCTTGCAATTCTGACTTTTTTTTTCTCAAAATCGTGATATAAACTTGCATTTGTGAGAAAAAAGTCAGAATTAGGAGGAAAAAAAAGTTAAAATTGCAAATTTATATCAATTCTGATCAAATCAATTAGTATTAAAGGGGTCATCGGATGCTAAGTTCACTTTTTCATGTTGTTTGAACATTAATGTGTGTTGGCAGTGTATGTACAAATCTACCCTATAATGATAAAAATCCATGCAGTGGTTTTTAATTAATCTGTAAAAATAATACCCCCTTTTTCAAATCGAGCCGTTCTCAGATGCCGTCACACCGACAGATGCCGCTCCCACAATAGTTGATTGACATGAGCTCTTACCTTAGACCAGCTGTCACAGTCCAGTAACTTTCCTTGTTTTGATGCCAGAGCAGGGATGTAAGTTAGACAAGAATATCTCCGATTGAGTGATTGAGGTGTTGTGTTGCTGGATGTAATAATGAACATACTGGTCGTCATTTACTCCCGACATCTGAGCAGCTGAAGATGCAGTAGATTAAAGTACATATGTTTGTGAAGGGAATGCGCCTCCCGATCGACATATATCTGTCTATGTTCGAGCGAATCATTCATTATCCAGCTTCACTTACAGCAGAAGTGTGTATAAGCGTTTTTTTATGAATCTTTGCGATCGCCTTTCCTTATAACGTGGTAGTCAGGAAGTTTAGCGGCTAAATGCGGCTAAAGTAAACAACATCCTCATTCCACAGAGAGAAGAGAGGGTCGGGGCGAGCAGAGCTCATTTGCATTTAAAGGAACAACCCCTTAGAATGAGATGATTTTTGCAGAGCTGATTTTGGCAAGGTAAAAAGGGTGTTGTTTTACAAAACCACTGAGAATTTTTAATCAAAGTATATTAGAGACTTTTCATTAAGACCCTAAAGAATCATATCAACTTGTGGAAAATGGGCATCCGATGACCCCTTTAAAATATTAAAATAAAGTACCAGTAATGGAAAAATATTAATAATTACATCTCAATAACTGTAACTAACAATTTACTGTTTTAATCCGTTTCTTCACAAATGTTTTTTGTCTTTGTGTTTTTCAGGACAATGGAAAAGAACAAGAAAAAAAGAAAAATATTTTAAAAAGGCTCCATTCCTCTTAAAACCAGAAACTTGTTGCATCCCTTTTCATGCTGTAATGTTTTATGACCCCATAAGAAACACATGCAGGAGTGCTATGGTACAGTTTACTGCACATTTCATGCAACACGAATGAAAGGAGTGAAAATGTAAGATATTTTTATAGTCACATCCACACACGACTTTATCGCCCTCTTCTGGATGACTAGAATATTACACCACATGTCCAGTATGTCAAGTGCATGTTTGTAATAATTTCTGACAAAACAGGAAGATGTTTTCAACTCTGCTGACCACATTCATACACCTTAGCGTTAAGAAGGTCTCGTGGCAGATTTGGAAGCAAGTGCAGACGGATGGAAGCAAGTTCATCAAATTTAATACAGAGCTAAGCATGTAAGTGTTGAAAAGCAAAGCTATGGATAGATGGTTTATGGTCTGCTAGTGTGTGTGACTTGTGTGTTTCTTTGGGGTCATAAACATACGAAGACTTGTTTTAACATTATTGCAGAGCTAAATTATGACAATAACAGTTTTCCATATTTTTTAAACGTGTGTACGTAGATAATTGTGTCCCTACCATAGATGGTGTTATACAAAATAACATGATTGTCAACATTAATGACAATAGTTATTTTTTGATATGGATGGATATAAAAGAATTACAATAATATTATAGGATGTTGCTCGAACATTCTGCCTTAAAATTGCAGACTGTTTTGGCATTTGTCTGCTTATGTTTTCTTTTTTATTGTGAACCGATTATGTCTCTCAGTCTATCCTAAACTGATCTGAGACCAGTTTGGTTTATTTTAATAGATTTTTTTTAGTTGTTGGGGCTGGTCCTAGATCAGGGCTTGGTGGTCCATTTTAACCTGAGTGAGTTCAGTATATCTAAACTGATGTTATTTTAGCCATACTTACCCAAAGTACCCTTTATAATAAACTCACTTTACATTCCAAATGGAAATGAGAATGAAATCGCTCTTTTGTTTCTGCTGGATAGTTTAGATTTCTAACACGCAGGCTCCGGGTCTAACACATGCCAAACAGCATGTAGACAGTGACGTGCACAAAACTCTCAATGCAAAGGGCAGTAAAGAGTCCCTGTATGCCTCATGTGATCACGCACTATTATATATTTTACAGGTTTGTCATTATGCAAGTTTGAAAACACTCCATTCTTCCTGTTGTGGATCACTAAACCACACAGATGCTCTGAAGTACGTTTAGTTTTAAGGTTTTTAGTATAACAGTATTCTGGGAAAAAGAAAAAAAAAAGACTTTCTTTAACCATTCTACAGTTTCTTTTTTTAACAGTAGATCTGAACATGGCTCTAGACATGTTTGTTTTCTTATTATTTTTTGTATATGTATACGGTTTTAAATTTCCAATCTTCTGTTTCATCTGTTATTCTTTCTGCCTAACTGTACAATATTAAATATGGGATGTTATGCTGATAATGGTCATGTCGTCTTTTCTTATCTTATCAATCATGAAACCATGCCGAGGCACAAGGTAATCTCTTTGCATTTTAATATATTTTTTGAGCACTGATTTAGTTCAATTTCTCCTAAATGAGAACGGTTTTAATATTTAGAGTTTTTTTTGGCCTAATATCTTTCTGTTTTGAAGAGGAGATCAAACATAAGCCTCATCTGGTATGTATTAAAAAAGTTGTCTTTAGTATCATAACTGAGGGTAATTTTATAGCTAAGAAGAATAACAACTTGCTGTAAACAGTTTGCACTACAAGCCAGTGTGTTTGTAATTAGGATAATACATTAAAATAATATGGCAAGACACATCAATTTGCAGTATCAAGCAGCAAAACAAGCTATTTTGTACAGCTAAAATAGCTGGATGCAATGAGACCGGAAGCCAGACCCATACAATTTACAAATAGCCGCGCCTACTCTTACAGGGAAAATAAGGTGGATAGTGTTGCCAAGCGGTTTCCCACGGAATTGGGCAACTTTAACACTGTTGCCGCAGGTTGAATCAATCATCACTCAAAATACTGCATGCTAAAGGACATCATTATTATCTACTTTAAGGTTCCAGTAGTAATTAAGCAAAATGTTATAAGACATCGTTCTATAATATGTTTAGCGGGAGCTAGGGCAGATAACAACACAACCTTTATGACAATTAAAACTAAAAACCATGGTTACTATAGTTAAACTTTGGTAACCATGGTTTTATTACATCTATAGTATTTAAGTAATTTTAAGATAAAACAACAATTTTCTATTTACAGTCCTGCCCTGTTCTACATTTTACAATTTTAAATACAAGGTTTTTGTGTATTAATATGTCAATATGAGGTGAGGTCCAGTTACCAGCGTGACACTAATAGTAATAATAGGTCCTTTTTACTTAAGTACGTGTGAGAGTTCATACTTCTTTACTTTAACTTGAGTAAAAAAGTGTAGTCAGTACTTCTACTTTTACCAGAGAATTTTTAAACATGAGTATCTGTACTTCTGCTTAAGTGAAGGATGTGTGTACTTTTGTCATCTCTGCATAACAGTAGCAAAGATTATGTGTTTTAAAATGAAAATGCATAAACGTAGCCCTCAAGTTTTCAGTTCTGAAACTTACAGAATGTTTTAATAGCACAATGACCTCGTATGGAATTTTGATTTCTCACTTTATGGCCCGTTTAAAATGAGCATGATAATTCTTTTAAAACATTTTAAAGTTAAATAAAAGGCAATTAAAATTAAACACAATCTGGTCCAACACTGTTGTTGAGGTGTTTAAATGTGTATTTTATTGCATCTTACTACTTTAGCAGATCACTGGCATTAAACTAAAAATACTCAACAAATGAACAACAAAAACAACAACTCTGTTCCTTCAGAAAACAGCAGAGCAGTGTTTGAAAGCTCTTAAATGGTTCTTTGTAGCAGTTAACGTTTCTAATTTAGAACCATATTTTGGAGAACAGAACTTACAAAAATGTGAATGGATTTACATTCACTTCACTTCTGCTGTGTTGGGGGTCAGTTCCTTTTTCTTTGGCAGGGATGTAGGTGGTGTTCATTTACTGACAAGGGCATTGGCAGAGGGCTGGGAGGTTGGGTTGCTCACTAGACACTAGGTGATGTAATGGTTACATTGTCTCTGTCAATGAGGAGAAAAAACAAATACACATTCAGATATTAAACGGTTCTAAACAACAAACAGTATTATTTACGTTTTCAGTGATAAAGCTCACGTTTCTCTATTTCTCCAATCCTCATCTACTTTCACGCAAAATTTGCCTGATGTTGAAGTGCTGAGGAAAAAAATTCACATTTAATATGTTTGTTTAAATTTCTGTGACAATATATGTTATATAATAATGTGTGGGATTTGAAATTAAGAAATCGTAACAACACCTTTCAGAGATTTGGAAAAGCTTGAGCAGTTGGTAAGATAAAACAACAGCATTGTTCGTCAGAAAACAATTGAATTTACACTAAATATAAGTGATTTCTCTACAGAGCAACTGTATCCTTGTTTTAAATTGTGTACACCTTTATAAATATGTAAATAACTAAATACAAGAAAACTTACTTTGGGTCTCAGAAGTCCAAGCCATCAACAGGACCAGTTCAAATACTCAAACACAAGATGGTTTCTGATGGTTCTCATGGTTTCTGATCTGAAGTTGAACTGCAGGCTTGATGATGAGTTTTCGAAGAGTCTGAGTGAATTATAACACTTTAAATACTTTCCTAACATGAAGACCTAGAAACTTAGATCTGAGGTTTAATAAACAAGCACCCACCTCTACTGAGTTTCCTGAACCTATAAACAAATCTTCTGGTTTAATGTAGTGTGTTGTTTTAATATTTTCAAACAAAAATCATTACAAAGACGCCATTTTATAGCTAAGCTGATATTGTGATACATATACATACATATACACTACCAGTCAAAAAAATTTGAACAGAAAGATTTTTTTTTTTTTTTTTTTTTTTTTTTTAAGTCTCTTCTGCTCACAAAGCCTGCATTTATTTGATTCAAATGATTAAAATATTAAAATATTTTTAACTGCTTTCTATTTGAATATATATTAAAATGTTATTTATTCCTGTCGTCAAAGCAAAATTTTTAGCATCATTATTCCAGTTTTCAGTGTAACATGGTTCAGAAATCATTCTAATATGCTGATTTGCTGTTCAAGAAACATTTATTATTATTATTATCAATATTTAACACAGTTGAGTACTTTTGTCCAGGATTCTTTAGAAAGATTCAAAGGTCAACATTTATCTGAAATAAAAAGCTTTTGTAACATTTACTTCTTCTGAAAGTTCTTCTGAACTTTTTACTCTTCAAAGAAACCTGAAAAAATTCTACTCGACTCTTTTCAACATAGTAATAATAATAAATGTTTTTGAACACCATATCAAATAATTAGAATGATTTCTGAAGGATCATGTAAGTAATGATGAAGTAATGAAGACTGAAGTAATGATGCTAAAAATACAACTTTGAAATCAAATTCAAATAGAAAACGGCTATTTTAAATAGTAAAAATATTTCAGAATTTTACTGGTTCTGCTGTATTTTGGATCAATTAAATGCAGGCTTGGTGAGCAAAAGAGACTTCTTTAAAAAATATGAAAAATCGCTCCTATATGCCTTATGTAATCAGAAACGATATATTTTATATTCTGTCTCTTTATTTGCATATTTCTATGTTGATTTCGGATTCACATTAATTTCAGATTCAGATTTTTATGTTATCTTTGTCTGTTGTTTGTTCTGCCAAACTCTACATTATTAAACATGAGATGTTCTGCTGATGAGAGTTATATACTTTCTTTTCCACTATTTATGCTACTTTAACAGACCTACATGAATATGCACATGAACACAGTCTAAGTGCATTTTAATATTTATTTGCATAGATTGTGTGCTAGATGAAGACAGTTTAACATTCAGTTGCTTGAAATAATAATCAGGAGATGCAAAAATACATTTATTAAGAAAGGACAGTTGTGTAAAGAGTGACAATATTATTTTGTGCAGATGTACTCCAGTTCTTTCTTTGTCCAAGGCTCGTCTGGTTTCACACAAAATTTTAAATCCTTTTGTGTCATAACCCTGAGGGGAGAAAATTCACATTTTACATTTATCGGTTTTATATGTCTACAATTTAAAAGGAGCATATGGCAGTTTTTCTAAATAATATATTTTAGAGTAAAAAACTTGTACAATGCCTGCAAATTTTTTGCGGCTGGAATTTTAAAGTCGATAAAATTGAAGCAGCATATCTCAACAACTGCGACAGCATAGCTCTTTGTGAGATAAAATATATTATTAAAATTTCTATATGCTTTCATAAAATTGACCATATCCAACCTTGTATAAAATGTTAAATATTAATATGTGTCAGTATTATTCATTCTTCAAAATAAAGGTCCTTTCTAGGACTTTAAGTTCTGTGACGGACCATTCTTTTATTTTTCTTATCTAACCATATCTGGCTGGTTGATCAGCATATTAGTTCATTTTTGTGTTCTTTTAAGATCTTTATATATAGGCTATGTTTTGTTGCTTAATGAAGATTACAAAGTTCACTGAGGAACATGCAGGATTCCTCTATATGGTACAGGGCTGTAAATTTATTTTGTTTATAAATTGATCCATTTTAATCACTTTACATTTGTGTGCAGCTTTGAAATTACAACCATTTAAGATTACAAAATTCATTAAGGAACTTGCAAATGTTCCACTATGGTACCTGTTTCTAATTTGATCAACTGTTTGTCTACCTGCAGCGCTTTAGGTTTTCTAAAGACTTTTTTTTAAATTTAGAAACATATCACAGAACAGAACTTACATCCTTGAAGATTCAAGGTAAAGCAGGGCTTTGGGAGGTGGGTTTCCTTGGGCTGGGGGGTGGATGTCTGTGGGCCAGGTGGTGGGTGTCCTTGGGCTGGGTGGTGTGTGTACTTGGGTCGGGAGGTGAGTGTCCTCAGGCTGGATAATGAGTGTCCTTGAACTGGGTGGTGGGTGCCCTCGGGTCGGGAGGTGGGTGTCCTTGGGCTGGGAGATGGGCGTCCTAAGGCCTGGTGGTGGGTGTCCTCGGTCAGGGTGGTGGGTGTCCTCGGTCAGGGTGGTGGGTGTCCTCGGCCCGGGTGGTGGGTGTCCTTGGGCTGAGTGGTGGGTGTCCATGGGCTGGGAGATGGGTGTCCTAGGGCCAGCTGGTGGGTGTCCTCGGGCCGGGTGGTGGGTTTCCTCGGGCCGGGAGGTGGGTGTCCTCAGGCCGGGTGATGGGTTTCCTTGGGCGGGGAGGTGGGTGTCCTTAGGCTGGGTTGAGGGTGTTCTTTGGCCGGGTGGTGGGTTTCCTTGGGCGGGGAGGTGGGTGTCCTTGGGCCTGGTTGAGGGTGTTCTTTGGCTGGGTGGTGGGTTTCCCTGGGTGGGGAGTTGGTTGTCCCTAGGCTGGGTGGGTGGTTTCCTTGGGCCGGGTGGTGGGTTTTCCTGGGCGGGGAGGTGGGTGTCCTTGGGCCGGGTTGAGGGTGTTCTTTGGCTGGGTGGTGGGTTTCCCTGGGCGGGGAGGTGGGTGTCCTTGGGCCGGGTTGAGGGTGTTCTTTGGCTGGGTGGTGGGTTTCCCTGGGCGGGGACGTGGTTGTCCCTAGGCTGGGTGGGTGGTTTCCTTGGGCCGGGTTGTGGGTTTTCCTGGGCGGGGAGGTGGGTGTCCTTGGGCCGGGTTGAGGGTGTTCTTTGGCTGGGTGGTGGGTTTCCCTGGGCGGGGACGTGGTTGTCCCTAGGCTGGGTGGGTGGTTTCCTTGGGCCGGGTGGTGGGTTTTCCTGGGCGGGGAGGTGGGTGTCCTTGGGCCGGGTTGAGGGTGTTCTTTGGCCGGGTGGTGGGTTTCCCTGGGCGGGGAGGTGGGTGTCCTTGGGCCGGGTTGAGGGTGTTCTTTGGCTGGGTGGTGGGTTTCCCTGGGCGGGGAGGTGGGTGTCCCTAGGCTGAGTGGGTGGTTTCCTTGGGCCGGGTGGTGGGTTTTCCTGGGCGGGGAGGTGGGTGTCCTTGGGCCGGGTTGAGGGTGTCCTTTGGCCGGGTGGTGGGTTTCCTTGAGCGGGGAGGTGGGTGTCCTTGGGCCGGGTTGAGGGTGTTCTTTGGCCGGGTGGTGGGTTTCCCTGGGCGGGGAGGTGGGTGTCCCTAGGCTGGGTGGGTGGTTTTCTTGGGCTGGGTGGTGGGTTTCCTTGGGCCGGGTGGTGGGTGTCCTTGGGCTGGGTTGAGGGTTTCCTTGGACTGTGAGGTGCCGGACATTCCTCTTTGAAATCACAAGAATAAATTACATTTTAATATATATTCAAATAGAAAACAGTTATTTTAAATAGAAAAAATATTTCAAAATTTGGATCAAACTTTGGATCAAATAAATGCAGGCTTGGTGCGCAGAAGAGACTGCTTTAAAAAACATTAAACATTTTTCTGTTCAAAAACTTTTGACTAGTAGTGTATATATAAATATACTTAAAATAGAATCGCTTCTTTGTAATGATTTTTTTTTGTATTTATGTATGTGTGTTTGGGTGTGTGTGTGTGTGTGTGTAAGTGTGCATTAAATCCTAAGAAAGGGCAACAAAGCGTACCTATATGCCTTATGCCAGTGGTTTTCAAAGCGGTCATGCGAGCACCCCCAACACCAAACATCTTCTGTGTCTCCCTCATCTATCACACCTGATTCAACTAATCAGCTCATTAGTAGAGACAGCAAGACCTGAAATGGGTGTGTCAGATATGAGAGACCTACAAAATGTGCAGCGTTGGGGGGTGCTCACAGGACCGCTTTGAAAACCACTGCCTTATGCAATCAGGAACAATGTCTTGTATAGTCTGTTTCTTTATTTGCTTATTTATGTTAATTTCAGATTCACATTTATTTCAGATTCAGATTTTATGTTATCTTCATCTGTTGTTCATTCGGCCAAACTTCTACATCTTTTCCACTGTTTATACTTCTTTAATAGACCTACATGAATATGCACATGCACACATTAGAATGAATCTGACACCAGGTAGTCTCAGTGCATTTTAAGATTTATTTGCATAGATAAATGAAGGTGTGGTAAATGAAGACACTTTACATTCAGATGCTTGAAATATTAATCAGGAGATGCCAAAATACATTTATTAAGAAAGGACAGTTGTGTAAAGCAGTAACAGTATTATTTTGTACTTTTTTCAAGCTGATCTTGTTTTTTAAGCTCCTTTCTCCCCCCCAAGCTGCTCCATCGCTTTCTTTATCCAAGGCTCATCTGGTTTCACACAAAATTCTAAACCTTTTTGTGTCGTAACCCTGAGGGGAGAAAGTTAAAATTTCACATTCACATTTTGCTAGCATTCACAAAATTGATTTTATCATTTGTTACAATTTAACAGGAGCATATGGCAGTTTTTCTAAATAATATATTTTTAGGTTAAATACTTACACAATGCCAGCAACAGGGCACTGTGAATCTGTCTTCTGAGCGCTCAAAATTTTTGTGGCTGGGATTTGAAAGTCAACAAAACTGAAGCAACAACACGCAGGAACAGCAAGAGCAAATGCTGTTGGTGAAATGAAAGGTATTGTTAAAATTTCTATATGGTTTCAAACTGACCATATCCAACCCTGTATAAAAATGTTAAATATATCTTAAAGGGGTCATCGGATGCCAAGTTTCATGTTGTTTGAACATTAATTTGTGTTGGCAGTGCATGTACAAATCTACCTTATAATGACAAAAATCCATGCAGTGGTTTTTAATTAATCTGTAAAAATAATACCCCCTTTTTCAAATAGAGCCGTTCTCAGATGCCTGTCGTTGTGCCGTCACACCGACAGAGGCCGCTCCCACCATAGTTGATTGACATGAGCTCTTACCTTAGACCAGCTGTTACAGTCCAGTAACTTTCCATATGTTGATGCCAGAGCAGGGATGTAAGTTAGACAAGAATATCTCCGATTGAGCGATTGAGGTGTTGTGTTGCTGGATGTAATAATGAACACAGTGGTCGTCATTTACTCCCGACATCTGAGCCGCTGAAGATGCAGTAGATTATGTTTGTTTGTGAAGGGAATGCGCCTCCCACTCTACATATATCCGTCTATGTTCGCGCAAATCATTTGTGATCCAGCTTCACTTACAGCAGAAGTGAGTATAAGCGTTTTTTAATGAATTTTTGCGATCACCTTTACTTATAACGTGGTAGTTAGGAAGTTTAGCGGCTAAACGCGGCTAAATGCGGCTAATGTAAACAAAACCATCTTTCCACAGAGAGAAGAGAGGGGCGGGGTGAGCAGAGCTCATTTGCATTTAAAGGAACAACCCCTTAGAATGAGATGATTTTTGCAGAGCTGATTTTGGCAAGGTAAAAAGGGTGTTGTTTTACAAAACCATTGAGAATTTTTACTCAAAGTATATTAGAGACTTTTCATTAAGACCCTAAAGAATCATATCAACTTGTGGAAAATGGGCATCCGATGACCCCTTTAAGATATTACTAATTTTTCAAAATAAAGGTCCTTTCTAGGACTTTAGGTTCTGTGCAGTACCATTCTTCTTATCTAACCATATCTGGCTGGTTAATCAGCTTACTGGTTTGTTTCTGGGTTCTTTCAAGATTTTTCTATATATGTTTGGTTGCTTACCGAGGATTACAAAGTTCATTGAGGAACATGCAAAGGTTCCATTATGGTACCTGGATGTAAAATTTAGTTTCTAATTTGATCCATTTTAATCACTTTAAATTTATGTTCAACTTTATATCTTATATATAATTTAGTCGGAAAAGAACTTCAAGAGAACTTACGTTGAGCCTCAGAATTCCAGACCATCAGCAGGACCAGCCCGAACACCAGACACAAAGTAGATCCCCTCATGGTTTCTGATCTGAAGCTAATCTTGAAGCTTTAATAATGAGTTGTTACAGATGTCTGAGACAATCAGAGTCTGCACCAATGCTTTCGGACGTGATGTGAGACAGGAACTCAGATCTGTGGTTTGATAAGGAAGTGTACTGCAGTGCCCCTCCTTTTCTCCGAAGCCCACATGGAGAATTGCATTTGCTATACTGGGTTGTACTTTTTGCGCTGTTAGAAAAAAAGGTACAGTTCTGTCGCTGGGAAGGTACCCTAAGTTAAAAAAGTGAAAAGGTACAAATATGTACTTTTAAAGTACTAATATGTGCCTTTAAGGTACCAATGTGTACCATTTAGGGGTAGATAAAGTACAAAGATGTACCTTTTACATTTGGTACCTTAGGGTACTGCCCCAGCAACAGAACTGTACCTTTTTTTTCTGAGAGTGTGCAAGCAAAGATCTTGACAAGATAAAATTCAGGTGTCACAAGTGTACAGCACATCTTCAGACAGTGCAGTTTTTTGCTGATGCCCATTGCAAGAAATAAAGTCATACATCTTTTAATTTATTTTAACTTTGTGTAACATAATATCTGCATTACTCCTGTACCATCCTTTATGTCAAAAGCACAGAAGGACCATACTTCATCAATTCCAGGTTGCAAATTCACTTTCCACAGTCAGCATTTAGGACAGAGAGAAAAACGTACATGCCCACTGACATAATTTTTCAATATGGAAATATTAAACTAGAATGGAAAGGTGTTGTATAGACCTGTATAATGGAAATACTTTGTAATAATTTCATGTATAATTCATTACTGAAAAGAACACAACAGATCAATAGTTCATGAAAATATGAATGTGCATCATATTTTACAGCCATTACAAATAATGTATTTTGATTTATTTATTGTTGTTCAAGTTCAGATAAATACAAATTCAGAGGATAATAATTATTTAGGTAAAATTATAATTTTATATAGATTAGTAATATATATTTTACTTATTTAGATGCTTACTTTATTGTACGACACACACACACACACACACATATATATATATATATATATATACATACAGGTGCTGGTCATATAATTAGAATATCTTCAAAAAGTTGATTTATTTCACTAATTCCATTCAAGAAGTGAAACTTGTATAATGTATACATTCATTCCACACCGACTGATATATTTCAAGTGTTTATTTCTTTTCATTTTGATGATTATAACTGACAACAAATGAAAACCTCAAATTCAGTATCTCAGAAAATTAGAATATTACTTAAGACCAATACAAAGAAAGGATTTTTAGAAATCTTGGCCAACTGAAAAGTATGAGCATGTACAGCACTCAATACTTAGTTGGGGCTCCTTTTGCCTGAATTACTGCAGCAATGCGGCGTGGCATGGAGTCGATCAGTCTGTGGCACTGCTCAGGTGTTATGAGAGCCCAGGTTGCTCTGATAGTGGCCTTCAGCTCTTCTGCATTGTTGGGTCTGGCATATCGCATCTTCCTCTTCACAATACCCCATAGATTTTCTATGGGGTTAAGGTCAGGCGAGTTTGCTGGCCAATTAAGAACAGGGATACCATGGTCCTTAAACCAGGTACTGGTAGCTTTGGCACTGTGTGCAGGTGCCAAGTCCTGTTGGAAAATGAAATCTGCATCTCCATAAAGTTGGTCAGCAGCAGGAAGCATGAAGTGCTCTAAAACGTCCTGGTATATAGATGCGTTGACCTTGGACCTCAGAAAACACAGTGGACCAACACCAGCAGATGACATGGCACCCCAAACCATCACTGACTGTGGAAACTTTACACTGGACCTCAAGCAACATGGATTCTGTGCCTCTCCTCTCTTCCTCCAGACTCTGGGACCCTGATTTCCAAAGGAAATGCAAAATTTACTTTCATCAGAGCACATGACTTTGGACCACTCAGCAGCAGTCTGGTCCTTTTTGTCTTTAGCCCAGGCGAGATGCTTCTGACGCTGTCTGTTGTTCAAGAGTGGCTTGACACAAGGAATGCGACAGCTCAAACCCATGTCTTGCATATGTCTGTGCGTAGTGGTTCTTGAAGCACTGACTCCAGCTGCAGTCCACTCTTTGTGAATCTCCCCCACATTTTTGAATGGGTTTTGTTTCACAATTCTTTCCAGGGTGCGGTTATCCCTATTGCTTGTACACTTTTTTCTACCACATCTTTTCCTTCCCTTCGCCTCTCTATTAATGTGCTTGGACACAGATCTCTGTGAACAGCCAGCCTCTTTTGCAATGACCTTTTGTGTCTTGCCCTCCTTGTGCAAGGTGTCAATGGTCGTTTTTTGGACAACTGTCAAAGCAGCAGTCTTCCCCATGATTGTGTAGCCTACAGAACTAGACTGAGAGACCATTTGAAGGCTTTTGCTGGTGTTTTGAGTTAATTAGCTGATTAGATTGTGGCACCAGGTGTCTTCAATACTGAACCTTTTCACAATATTCTAATTTTCTGAGATACTGAATTTGGGGTTTTCATTAGTTGTCAGTTATAATCATCAAAATTAAAAGAAATAAACACTTGAAATATATCAGTCTGTGTGGAATGAATGTATGCATTATACAAGTTTCACTTCTTGAATGGAATTAGTGAAATAAATCAACTTTTTGAAGATATTCTAATTATATGACCAGCATCTGTATGTGTTAGGGCTGTCAGTTTAACATGTTAATTAATTAGTTATGAAAAAATAATGTGATTAATTTTTTTTTAACGCACTGCCCCCGTCCTCAGACCTGTACGTCATCTTATATTTCATATAGTTGACTGCTGGCAAATATGATGCAAAGCGACAAATGCAGTAATGCCCTAAATTTCAAAATATTGGTGCAATAAAATGCCCCTATATGTGTTTTGTCTCATATTTATATCACATATCACATATATATGCAAATTTATACACATTCATATAAAACATTGCACAATTATTCAATCATTACTTTATTATTATATTAGTTGTTTTTATTCTATTTCTATTCTATATTTTCATCTATTAAATAAATAAATAAATTCAGCCATTAAAAATAATGTATTCTGAATGTACAGAATGTCTATTCTAATTTTATTCTATATTTTAATTTAAGTAAAGAAATAGTCAAATAAGTTTAGATAAATACAAATTTAGAAAATCATAATCTAATGTCTTTAGATTAGAAATATATATTTTACTTATTTAGATGATTATTGTATATATGTATATACATGTACTGTATACACATTCATTCATATACATCTCTCACACTCACATTGCAAAATCATTGAATCATTACTTCATTATTATATTAGTTATTTTAATTTTTATTCTATTTCTATTCTATATTTTAGCACATAAATAAATAAATAAATAAATTTAGCCATTAAAAATAATGTATTTTGAATGTACAGAATGTCTATCTGTTTAAACAAATAAATCTAGATAAATACAAATTTAAAGAATATTTTTATAGATTTTTAAATATATATTTTACTTATATTTAGATGATTACTGTATTGCCTAAATACTTAAAGAATTCATTTTTTTAATCAAGTTCCCACACAAGTCTTATGCCGTATGTTTTCATATATGAAAATACCACTATAGTGGTTTAGATAACGCTGGTAAAAAACTATTTGAAACAAAAACATCCTGTTTCTCATGATCAAACGTTGATTTTGGTCTGTCACTGATCTGGTGATATGGTGAGCTTTACTATGTTATCAGTGTTTAGCATTTTATGTGGCATTTCCATGTGAGGTTCCAATTATTTTCTGTATCTGTGTATTATTGATGCATTAAATGATTTTTACAGATATGACATAAATATATATATATATATATATATATATATATATATATATATATATATATATATATATATATATTTAAGACCTTTGTGCAGTGTTGGTCTGTTTTTTATTTTATTTATTTTATTATTATTATTATTATTTTAGGATATGTAACCTCATTTTAATGTGCAGTAAATGGCATACATCTACTACAATGTGTAAATGCATACATATACATACATATGTATGTCTGTATCAGCTAACAAACTAATGCAGACGTGCTAAAATATTATTACTAGGCCAAGTAATGTGAATGAACCATAAACCGGCCTGATTTAGCAGAACATTAAAACCCCTGAGGAACCACCAGCAGTGTGTGTCATTTTTTTATTATTTAGTAAGTGGCATAAGAAACGTTTACTTGCTTTGTAAGTGTAAAGTGTGACTCATTTTGATACGAGGTATGCTTAGTGTTATGCATAATATGATCAAACCCTTATCATTCATTTCAAGCAATTCGCTCATGCATTTTTTACTTTCGACATCGCTCGTAACGATTTTAAAAAGTACATAGTGATGGGTGAAACTGAGCATTTTTAAAACTCTGAATCAGTTAAACAATTAGGTCGCAAATTATTTACTATTTCGAAGCGCTCCAAATTCAAATCAGAATTTCGGTGCACTTTCATGAATCCTTTTTCAAGTTTTTAGTTTTTTCTTAAACAGCAGAAAACATCAAACCATTAATGCAGTCCAGTTGTAAAAAGAAAAAAGAAAGTGTACACAAATACAAATCCCTTCAAGGAAATCAACAGTGGTTTTGCCATATTAAAACTAATGTAGTATACTGTTTTAGTAGTAATAATTCACTCCATACTCCGTGCTTGACTTTATTTTTGCCATTTTTTATTAGTAGATTTTTAGTTATCCATTTCTTTTTAAGAATTTGAAATGGAATAGATTGTTCGATATGTGAGATCTCTGAAGTCCCGTAATTTCATTTTACAGTATCTGTACGAACCCTGTTTATATCATACAGCTCTGCAAAAAAAAGTGAAAATTGCGAGATATAAACTCACATTTACAAGAAAAAAGTTCAGAATTGCGAGTTTATATCTCAATTCTGAGAAAAAAGTCAGAATTATGAGAAAAAGGTCAGAATTTTTTATATCTTGCAATTCAATTGAGAATTTACTTTTTTCTCAAATCTGAGAAAACTCACAATTCTGACTCTTATTCCGACGGCACCCATGCACTGCAGAGAATCAGACCAAACTGCGTATAGACAGTGATGTGCACAAAACTCTTTTTATTGTTGTTGTTCTTAATGCAAAGGACAAAAAAGAGTCCCTGTATGCTTCATGTGATCACACACTATTATATATTTTGCAGGTTTGTCATTATGCAAGTTTGAAAATACATTATGCAAGTTTTAAAATGAAGATGATCCTCATCTACACTGGTGTTTTAACATTTCAAAAATGATATCTCTCTACACTACACAAATGAAAACATATTTCACATGTTTTCAAGGGTCTAAAATACAGGAGCAGTGTAAATGATAGCAGTAACAGCAGCAAAAGTTATGTTTTAAAACGAAAATGCACTAATGAGAAACTTTTCAGTTCTGAAACTTACAATAGTCTCTTGTAAGGGAATTTCGATTTCTCACTTCATGACCCGTTTAAAATCAGCATGTTTCTTTTAAAACATATTTTAGAGTTAAATAAAAGGCAATTAAAATGAAACAATCTGGTCCAATACTGTTGTTAAGGTGTTAAAATGTGTATTTTATTGCATCTTAGTACATTAGCAAAACAGTATTAAACATACTCAAACATACTCAACAAATAAACAAAAACTCTGTTCCAAATCAGATTTAATTTATAGATACATTGTATATAATGAGAAAACCCATTTATGGCCATTTTACACGCATTTGCATAAAGAAAAATGGTATATAAAATAATTCCATTACAACATAGTTGAGACTCATCCTTATACAAAGAAAAAAAAAATCCTGAAAACTAAAACGGTATTACTGTAGTATGTTGTTTTACTATTTTCATTAAAAAAATCATTTAAAAAAAATCATCAGTCAAAACTTGAACAGTAAAATTTGTAAAAAAAAAAAAAAAAAAAAAAGAATTTTAAGTCTCTTCTGCTCACCAAGCCTGCATTTATTTGATAAATTAAAGCAAAACAGTGGAATTTTGAAATTTTTTTTTTTTTTTTTTTAACATTTACAATAACTGTTTTCTATTTGAATATATTTTAAAATGTAATTTATTCCTGGCCTCAAAGCTAAATTTTCAGCATCATTATTCCAGTTTTCAGTGTTACATGTGTTCATTCTAATATGCTGTTCATGAAACATTTTATTATTATTATTATTATTATTATTGTAAATTAGATATTCAAATAGGAAACAGTTAATTTTAAATGTTCATGAAACATTTTATTATTATTATTATTATTATTGTAAATTAGATATTCAAATAGGAAACAGTTCTTTTAAATAGTAAAATTATTGCAAAATTTTACTGTTTCTGCTGTACTTTGGATCAAATAAATGCAGGCTTGGTGAACAAAAGAGACTCCTTTAAAAAAACATTAATCTTACTGTTCAAAAACTTTTGACTAGTAGTGTACATATACATATACATAAAACAGAATGTTATCTAAATGAAAATAGTTTAATATTCAGTTGCTTGAGATATTAATCAGGAGATGCAAAAATACATTTATTAAGAAAGGACAGTTGTGTAAAGCAGTAACAGTATTAGTTTGTACTTTTTTCAAGCTGATTTTTTTCTTAAAGCTTTCGTTCTCCTTCAAGCTGCTGCATCATCCAAGCCTTGTCTGGTTTCACACAAAATGAAGTTGCCTACAATAAAAATTAGGACATGCAAATACATTTATTAAGAAAGGACAGTTGTGTAAAGCAGTAACAGTATTATTTTGTTCACGTGTTGCGCTTTTTCAGGGTGCTTCTTCTAACTGCTTTTTTCTTTTTTCAAGCTGCTCCATCACTTTCTTTATCCAAGGCTCGTCTGGTTTCACACAAAATTCTAAACCTTTTTGTGTCGTAACCCTGAGGGGAGAAAATTCACATTTTCACATTCACATTTTGCTAGCATACACAGAATCGTTTTTTATAATTTGTCTAGTTTTTCTAAATAGTATATTTTAGAGTCAAATACTTACAAAATGCCTGCGACAGGGCAACATGAATTTGTCTGCGCAGCACTCACAATTTTTTCGGCTGGAATATTAAAGCCGATAAAATTGAAGCAACAACACACAGGAACTGCAAGAGCAGCAGCTGTTGGTGAGATAAAATATATTGTTAAAATTTCGATTTGGTTTCAAATTGACCATATCGAACTCTGTATAAAATATGTTAAATATAAATATGTGTAGATATTACTCATTCTTTAAAATAAAGGTAATTTTTTAGGACTTTAGGTTCTGTGAAGGACCATTCTTATCTAACCCTATCTGGCTGATTAATCAGCATACTGGTTTCATTGAGGAACATGCAAAGGTTGCACTATGGTTTTTGGATGTAAAATTATTTTGTTTTAATCACTTTAAATTTATGTTCAGCTTTCAACCTTATATAGATAATAATTTAGTCAGATAAGAATTTCAAGAGAACTTACGTTGAGCCTCAGAATTCCAGACCATCAGCAGGACCAGCCCGAACACCAGACACAAAGTAGATGCCCTCATGGTTTCTGATCTGAAGCTGATCTTGAAGCTTTAAAGGGGTCATCAGATGCCAAGTTCACTTTTTCATGTTGTTTGAACATTAATTTGTGTTGGCAGTGTATGTACAAATCTACCCTATAATGATAAAAATCCATGCAGTGGTTTTTAATTAATCTGTAAAAATAATACCCCCTTTTTCAAATCGAGTCATTCTCAGATGCCTGTCGTTGTGCCGTCACACCGACAGATGCCGCTCCCACCATAGTTGATTGACATGAGCTCTTACCTCAGACCAGCTGTTACAGTCCAGTAACTTTCCTTGTTTTGATGCCAGAGCAGGGATGTAAGTTAGACAAGAATATCTCCGATTGAGCGATTGAGGTGTTGTGTTGCTGGATGTAATAATGAACACAGTGGTCGTCATTTACTCCCGACATCTGAGCCGCTGAAGATGCAGTAGATTACGTTTGTTTGTGAATGGAATGCCCCTCTGATCGACATATATCCCTCTATGTTGGTGCAAATCATTCGTGATCCAGCTTCACTTACAGCAGAAGTGAGTATAAGCATTTTTTTTTTATGAATCTTTGTGATCGCCTTTCCTTATAACGTGGTAGTTAGGAAGTTTAGCGGCTAAATGCGGCTAAATGCGGCTAAAGTAAACAACATCGTCATTCCACAGAGAGAAGAGAGGGCCGGGGTGAGCAGAGCTCATTTGCATTTAAAGGAGCAACCCCTTAGAATGAGATGATTTTTGCAGAGCTGATTTTGGCAAGGTAAAAAGGGTGTTGTTTTACAAAACCACTGAGAATTTTTAATCAAAGTATATTAGAGACTTTTCATTAAGACCCTAAAGAATCATATCAACTTGTGGAAAATGGGCATCCGATGACCCCTTTAATAATGAGTTGTTACAGAGAGTCTGCAAACAGTGCTTTTGGACGTGATGTTAGATAGGAACTCAGATCTGTGGTTTGATAAGGAAGTGTACTGCAGTCCCCCTCCTCTTCTTCAAAGCCCATACGCATTCAGGTGTCTGGAGTTTACAGCACATCTTCAGACAATGCAGTTTTTTGCTGATGTCCATTGCAGGAAATAAAGTCACACATCTTTTAATTTTTTTTTGTTTACTTGTGTAACATAATATCTGCATTATTCCTGTACCATCTTTTATGTCCAAAGCTCAGAAAGACCATAATTTATCAATTCCAGGTTGCAAATTCACTTTCTACAGTCAGCATTTAGGACAAAGAGAAAAAGTACATGCACACTGACATGGTTTTTCAATATGGAAATATTAAACTAGAATGGAAAGGTGTTGTATAGGTCTACATAATAGAAATACTTTGTAATAACTTCATGCATAATTCATTACCAGAAAGAAAACAACAGATCAATAGTTCATGAAAATATGAATATGCGTATATGAGTATTATTTTTATCAAATGTAATTATTTGCCATGTTGCTAATAATGATTCATTCCAAAAAACAAATGATACAACAAATGATATATTTTTAAATATAAACTTTATTTAAATAAAAATATTATACAATATTATATTATAATAGTATATATATATATATATATATATATATATATATATATATATATATATATATTACATCAACTTTTATTATTATTATTTGCTAATAAGATTAGATAAATACAGATTTAGAAAATATATATATATTTTTTAATTAAATTAATATTTTATATTGTAAATTTTTAATTATACTTTTTTATTTAGTTAACTCCAAATAAAGTTAAGCCAAATAAAGTTGTAGGGTTTTTTAGCAAAAATAAATATAAATAAACCTTATTATTTAGCCATACATTTTTGTCGGTATGAAAATAGCCACAGAAGTTGGCATGGCAATAAATTTAAATAAAACTATTTTTTTCTCTCTCTAAATATATATATATATATATATATATATATATATATCTTTTTACACTCTTAGAAGAAAAGGTTCCGTATAGAACACTTTTTAAGGGTTCAATCAAAAGAATTTAAGGTTCTTTGTAGCCAGGAAAAAGGTTCTATATAAAAACCTTTAGTAGTTCCCATCATAGGATCATTCTTTGGATTTAAGTTTTGTTTTATTTGAATTAAATTTTAAGACTTAAACAGCTCATCTAGCTACTTTATCACTAGAAAAACTGAAATAACCATAAGCATTACACATCAAGGTGTTGTTTTAAGACACTTTTATTAGCATTTACAATGACAAGCAATACATAACACAGCAACTCATAGTGCAGCAGTTACAGAGATGAACATAAATCCATGTTTTTGTATTTTTACACACTTTTTATTATTTTTACCTCTTAAATTGACAAAATAGCACACTCCATTTTAGAAATATTAGTTATTAGTCACTCATCCTACATGTCAGTCATAAATATGTTTGTTGCTAGAATCCACAAAAGAAGAAAAAAAAAAACTGAATGTTAACTTGCACAAATCAATTGAAAGTTAACTTGCAAAAAGAAAAAAAAAAAAAACTAAAATTAGAATGTCAAAAGTTTGTCATATAATAATATATTAATGACGCTCGTATTTTGCATCTCACCACCAGGTCAGTACACTTTACCTTAAATAAATGTTATGTTTTTACTCCGCATTCTCCTAAAAACCTATTAACCAAGTATTGTTACTGTTGGATGCTCAATACTGAAAAAAAGTAGACGGCAAACTTCAGTAGATGAGTAGACGAGATACTTCAGGCATCTCTGTGTTATTTTTCAGTGACACGTCTATTTTGATGAGAACCTGACCTGCAGTAACAGTGCAAAAATAAATATGTATGTATGTATTTATGTATTTATTTTGCATAAAAATCTGCATGATAAAATGTGGAAAATAAAAAAAAGATGTCAGTAACTTCAGATTAGCAGATTGCCAAGTTCCCCAAAGTTGGTACTGTGAGGAAAAAGAAATGTTGTACCTTTTGTGTCATTGTTTTGCAGCAGGTTGATCATGTTTCTCTCTGAGATAGATAAACGTCTTTTCCAAAAAAATCATCTTAATTTCATAATGCATCTACAACAACCAAATACAGTGTTTAGAATAATATACAAATAATTCAGCAAAACAAATAATGATATTTTACTATAACTGCAAACCTCAAATACTCAGTTATCCACAGAAAAAAAGTGAACATCTCCATCAGCTTCTCTCTTTGTTCTTCTTGGTTTCTCTTAAACATGACGGTGATTTGACTGAAACATTGTTTCATCTTTTTCTCTACGTATAACGTTAGTCCAATAAAACCTAGAGGACAAAAACATATATATTAGGCTATAACATAAACTCTCGCTAGCATTATTGATAAATTCACAATCCCTTTGATCAAAATAATTTAATGTTAGAATTTATGTTAGAAATTAGTAGAATTGCACAGGCCTGGACAACATGATAAACCAACTTTCTTCTTTCTTCGAGTAAAACATGACAAGAGTCATCTATTTCTATTCTGTATTTTCATCTACTACATAAATAAATAAATTCAGCCATTAAAAATAATGCATTTTGAATGTACAGAATGTCTATTCTTTTAATTTTTATTCTATATTTTAATCTATTTAAATAAATAAATAAGTCTAGATGCAAATTTAGAAAATAATAATTTAGATAAAATTCTAATTATTTTCTATAGATTTTTAATATATATTTTACTTGCATTTAGATGATTATTGTATTGCCTAAATAAATAATGAATTCGTTTTTTTAATCAATTTTCCACACAAGTCTTATGTCGTATGTTTTCATGTATGAAAATACCACTATAGTGGTTTAGATAACGCTGTTAAAAAACAGTTTGAAACAAAAACATCCTGTTTCTCATGATCAAACATCTATTTTGGTCTGTCATTGATCTGGTGATATGGTGAGCTTTGCTATGTTTTAAGTGTTTAGCATTTCATGTGGCATTTCAATGTGAGGTTCCCATTTTTTTGATTCTGGATCTGGTATACTTTGTAATATTTTAGTACTTTGCTCCGTACTCCATTACTAATGTGCTTTACTTTATTTTTGCCATTTTTTATTTATAAGTCGGAATTGCGAGTTTATATCACAATTTTGAGAAAAACGTCAGAATTGCAATATATAAACTTTTTGTTCATGAAGTTAGAGAGCTTTCTGATCCTCCATAGACAACAATGCATCTGACATGTTTAAGGCCCAGAAAGGTAGTAAGAACATCCTTACAATAGTCCATGTGACATCAGTGATTCAGCCGTAATATTATGCACTTTTCATAACATTACAGTTGAAGCACTGATGTCACATGGACTATTTTAACAATGTCCTTACTACCTTTCTGAAGATGAATGAAGGTTTTACAGGTTTGATACGACTTGAGGGAGAGTAATTATTGACAGAATTTTCATTTTTGGGTGAACTATCACTTTAACCTGAAATAAAGTTTTAGCATTTTTATTAAGTAATGCAAATTAATATTGTTAATTTAGTGTATTTGAAATTAATTAATTTCTTTTCAGAGTTTTTAAAATTGAATTAATATTTTCTATTGTAAATTTTTAATTATAAACCCTGTGAGAACTTTATTCAGTTAACTCTTTTGAAGAGATTTTTAGCCAAATAAAGTTGTAGGGTTTTTAGCAAAAATAAATATAAATAAACCTTATAATTTAGCCACAGATTTTTGTCAGCATGAAAATAGCCACAGAAGCTGGCATGTCATTAAATACAAACAAACAAACATTTTAATAAATTCTCTAACAAATATTCAAGATGTCTTTTTTAAAATTAATTTCAGTGATTATTTTTTAGTTTATATGTTAAACATGGACTACCATTCAAAAGTTTGTGGTCTGTAAATTGTTTCTTATCAGAATTTTTGATGGAAAGTTCAAAAATACAGAAATTATTTCAAATATATATTTGTAACATTATAAATGTCTTTACCGTCACCTTTAACAGTAAACTCGCATTTGTGAAAAAAGGTCAGAACTGCACGTTTATATCTCAATTCTGAGAAAAAAAAAGTCAGAATAAACTCACAATTCTGACACTTATTCTGATGCCACCCATTCACTGCAGAGGATCCATTGGTGAGCAAGTGATTTAATGCTAAATTTCTCCAAATATTTGATCAGTTTCATGTGTCCTTGATAAGAGTATTCATTTCTTTAATTTTTTATTTTTTAAATCTGACCCCAAACTTGTGAATGGTAGTGTATATTGTTGCAAAAGCATCAGTATGTAACAGCAGTGGCATAAAAATAAAAATAAATAGTATTAATGATTTAATAAATTAAAATAGAGTACCATGGATTATTGTTAATTACATTTAAATAACTATGACCAACAATTTAGTTTTAATAAATGTCTTCACCAATGTTTTTGCTTCTTGTGTTTTAAGACAATGGAAAAAAAAACACAAAAAAAGGACAAATCTTTTAAAGGCCTCATGAATCTCCATTCCTTTAAAAAACTCTTTGAGAGTTAGAGAAACTCGTTGCATCCCTTTTGATGCTGTAACGTTTTAATGACCCCATAAGAAACGCATGCAAGAGTGCTATGGTACAGTTTACTGCACATTTCATGAATCACGAATGAAATATCGCCCACTTCTAGTTGACTATTACATCACATGTCCAGTATGTCAAGCGCATGTTCTCAACCTGTCGATTATAAGAATATTGACCAACATTCCTTTAAAACCTTTATATTGTTGTTATACTTCATGGTTGTAATAATTTCTGAGAGAACAGAAACATTTTCAGCTCTGCTGACTGCATTTCACACATCTTAGTGTTAATAAGGCCTCATGGCAGGTTTGGAGGCAAGTGTGGACGGATGGAAGCAAGTTAATCGAATTTATTATAGAGCTGAGCATGTCAGTGTTGAAAAGCAAAGGTTTATGGTCTGCTAGTGTGTGTGACTTGTGTGTTTCTCTGGGGTCATAAACATATGAAGACCTGTTTTAACATTATTGCACAGCACATTATTTATTTTTTATTGTGAACCGATTATGTCCCTCAGTCTATCCTAAACTGATCTGAGACCAGTTTGGTTTATTTTAATGAATTGTTTAGTTGTTGGGGCTGGTCCTAGATCAGGGCTTGGTGGTCAGTTTTATCCTGAGTGAGTTCAGTATCTAAACTGATGTTGTTTTAGCCATACTTACCCAAACTACCCTTTATAATAAACTCACTTTACATTGCAAATGGAAAGGAGAATCATATTCCTTTTTTGTTTCTGTTGGGTAGTTTAGTTTCTAACACGCAGGCTCCGGGTCTAACACATGCCAAACAGCATATAGACAGTGACGTGCACAAAACTCTCAATGCAAAGGGCAGTAAAGAGTCCCTGTATGCCTCATGTAATCACACACTGTTATATATTTTACAGGTTTGTCATTATGCAAGTTTGAAAACACTCTGTTCTTCCTGTCGTGGGTCGCTAAACCACACAGATGCTCTGAAGTACATGTTTAGTTTTAAGGTTTTTAGTGTAACAGTATTCTGGGAAAAAGAAAAAAAACTTTCTTTAACCACTCTACAGTTTCTTTTTTAACAGTAGACCTGAACATGGCACTAGACATTTGTTTGTTTTCTTATTATTTTTTATATATTATACAACTAATACATTATAATATTAGCTGTGGGTATCCTACTAACATTTTTTGTATAAAAACATTTTAGTGGAAAACACAGTGATAAAAATTAGAGAACAATAACCACTGTAGCATGAAAGAAGATTGCAACAAAATTTTGGGAGGGTGGTCAGCGCCGATAGCCTTGTGGGTAGCGTGCAGCATGTAGCGCTATTGTGCTCAGGGTGTCCCGAGTTCAAGTCACGGCTCGTAGACCTAATCCCTCTTTCTCTCTCTCCCACTTTGTTTCCTGACACTGCTATACTGTCCTATCAAAAATAAATGCCAAAATAAATCTTTAAAAAAAAACATTTGGTAGGGTTACATGGACTTACAAACACACATGAATCTGGTTGAATATAATTTGTTTTCTAATACTACAATCAGTACAAACATGTCTCTAAATTTATTTCTAAGCTGATCTGAGAGCAGTTTGCTTCCTTTTAATGAATAGGACTATTAGGACATTTAAAGGAGAAGTCCACATAAGACCCTTCTTCCTCGGCTGGGATCGTTTACGATCACATTTGGGATTGTTTGAAGCCACGTATAAACAGCCTGTTGTTTATTTTGTCTTATTATTATTTTTTGCATATGTATTTGTATTTGTTTTAATTTAGTTTAAATTCAAAATGGTGTTATTTGCTGACATGGGGAGAGTCCTGGTGAGGTGGGTTGCCAGTATAGGTTTTGGACCCTAAATGACTAGATGAGAGAAGGGTTGTCAGTCCTGTCACATTATATCTGTCAATGAGGAGGCAGAACAAAAATGCATTTCGTTAGAAAGGAGATGGTTAAAAACAATAAAAAGCATTATTTTAGTTACAGTACATATGTTACATTTTCAATGACAAAACTCACGTTTCCGACACATTTTTCCAAGAAGTATCTGGTTTTGCACAAAATTTGCCTATGGATGTTGAAACCCTAAGATAAAAAGTTCGCATTTGACGTGTTTGTTTGCTGTTAGAATGTTATGTAGAATCTGGAACTCCACCTTTCAGAGACTGGAGATGCTTGAGCTGATAAAATATTAACAAATATATATAAAACTGTTTTTTACTACATTTTAACAACATCTTAAATATACTTGTTTTGAATCTCAGAAGTCCAGGCCATCAGCAGAACCAGTCCAAACACTAGAATGTTCTCATGGTTTTCTGATCTGAAGTTGATCTGCAGGCTTATTTATACAGCAATAACAGTAGAATTATGAAATATTTTTACTATTTAAAGTAGCTGCTTTCTGTTTGAATATATTTTTTACTGTTTTTGCTGTACTTTGGATCAAATAAATGTAGGCTTGATGAGCAGAAGAGACATTTCTTTAAAACCATTAAAAATCTTACTGCTCAAAAACTTTTGACTGGTAGTGTACATATACTTATAAAGTGGTTCTCAACTCCAGTCCTCGGGGCCCACTGCTCTGCACATTTTGTATGTTTCTGAATCTGACACACTCAGTTCAGTTCATTGATCTTTTTCCTAATGAGCTGATATATACATATGCATATACAGATACATATACACAAACATATGTATTCTGTATCGTCTTAAAACTAGAATGGCATCCTTGTAATGATTTTTTTTTTTTTTTTTTTGTATTTATGTGTGTGTGTGTATATATCTTATATATTCTGTTTCTTTATTTGCATATTTATATGTTAATTTCAGATTCAGATTTTTATGTTATCTTCATCTGTTATTTTTTCTGCCAAACTCTACATTAATAAACATGAGATGTTCTGCTGATGAGAGTTATATACCGTCTTCTCCACTATTTATGCTACTTTAATAGGCCTACATGAATATGCACATGCACACATTAGAAAGAGTCTGACACCAGGTAGTCTCAGTGCATTTTAATATTTATTTGCATAGATTGAGTGCTAAATAAAGACAGTTTAACATTCAGTTGCTTGAAATAATAATCAGCAGATGCACAAATACATTTATTAAAAAAGGACAGTTGTATAAAGCAGTAACAATATTAGTTTTTACTTTGTTCAGTCTGCTTTTCTTTTTTCAAGCTGCTCCATCACTTTCTTTATCCAAGGCTCGTCTGGTTTCACACAAAATTCTAAACCTTTTTGTGTCGTAACCCTGAGGGGAGAAGGTTCAGATTTTCACATTCACATTTTGCTGGCATTCACAAAATTGATTTTATCATTTGTCTACAATTTAACAGGAGCATATGGCAGTTTTTCTAAATAATATATTTTTGAGTTATAAAAAAAGCTTACAAAACGCCTGCATAAGGGCAGTCTGGACCTGTCTTCTGAGCGCTCACAATTTTATTGCCTGGAATCTCAAAACCAATACAACTGAAGCAGCACCTCTCAGGAACTGCAAGAGCAGCAGCTGTTGGTGAGATAAAATGAATTATGTTGTCTAAAATATGGTTTCATAAAGCAAATCATATCCAACCCTGTTTAAAATTTGTATATGTATATATATATATATATATATATATATATATATATATAGATTACATGCAAAGGTTCCACTGTGGTACCTGGATGTTTTGTTTCTAATTTGATACTTTAATCACTTTAAACTTATGTTCAACCTTATACCTTTATAGACAATAATTTAGTCATAAAAGAACTTCAAGAGAACTTACCTTGAGCCTCAGAATTCCAGACCATCAGCAGGACCAGCCCGAACACCAGACACAAAGTAGATGCCCTCATGGTTTCTGATCTGAAGCTGATCTTGAAGCTTTAATAATGAGTTGTTACAGATGTCTGAGACAATCTGAGTCTGCACCAATGCTTTTGGACATGATGTTAGATAGGAACTCAGATCTGTGGTTTGATAAGGAAGTGTACTGCAGTCCCCCTCCTCTTCTTCAAAGCACACACGGATTCAGGTGTCACAAGTTTACAGCACATCTTCAGTCAGTGCGGTTTTTTGCTGATGTCCATTGCAAGAAATAAAGTCATACATCTTTTAACTTTTTTCAATTACTTGTGTAACATAATATCTGCATTATTCCTGTACCATCTTTTATGTCCAAAGCTCAGAAGGACCATAATTCATCAATTCCAGGTTGCAAATTCACTTTCTACAGTCAGCATTTAGGTCAGAGAGAAAAAGTACATGCACACTGACATGGTTTTTCAATATGGAAATATTAAACTAGAATGGAAAGGTGTTGTATAGGTCTACATAATGGAAATACTTTGTAATAACTTCATGCATAATTCATTACCAAAAAGAACACAACAGATCAATAGTTCATGAAAATATGAATATGCGTATATGAGTATTGTTTAATCAAATGTAATTATTTGCCATGTTGCTAATAATGATTCATTCCAAAAAACAAATGATACAACAAATTATATATTTTTAAATATAAACTTTATCTAAATAAAAAATTATACAATATTATAACTTTATAAAAAATAAATATTTTACATCAACTTATAATTATTTGCTAATAAGGTTAGATAAATACAGATTTAGTTTAATATTTTATATTGTACATTTTTAATTATAAACCCTGTGAGAACTTTTTTATTTAGTTAATTCTTTCAAAGAGATTTTTAACAGAGCTAAGCTAGATAAAGTTGTAGGGTTTTTTAGCAAAAATAAATATAAATAAACCTTATTATTTAGCCATACGTTTTTGTCGGTATGAAAATAGCCACAGAAGCTGGCATGGCAATAAATTTAAATAGAACTCTCTTCTCTCTCTCTCTCTATATATATATATATCTTTTTACACTCTTAGAAGAAAAGGTTCCATATAGAACACTTTCTAAGGGTTCAATCAAAAGAATTTAAGGTTCTTTGTACCCAGGAAAAAGGTTCTATATAAAAACTTTTAATAGTTCCCATCATAGGATCATTCTTCGGATTTAAGTTTTGTTTTATTTTAATTAAATTTTAAGACTTAAACAGCTCATCTCATACTTTATCACTAGAAAAACTGAAATAACCATAAGCATTACACATCAAGGTGTTGTTTTAAGACACTTTTATTAGCATTTACAATGACGAGCAATACATAACACAGCAACTCATAGTGCAGCAGTTACAGAGATGAACATAAATCCATGTTTTTGTATTTTTTCACAATTTTTATTATTTTTACCTCTTAAATTGACAAAATAGCACACTCCATTTTTCATTTGTTGCTAGAATCCACAAAAGAAGAAAAAAAAAAAAATTGAACGTTAACTTGCACAAATCAATTGAAAGTTAGCTTGCAAAAAGAATTTAAAAAAATAATAAAAATAAAACAACTGAAATAAGAATTTCAAAAGTTTGTCATATAATAATATATTAATGACGCTCGTATTTTGCATCTCACCACCAGGTCAGTAAACTTTACCTTAAATAAATGTTATGTTTTTACTCCACATTCTCCTAAAAACCTGTTAACCAAGTAGTCATTAACCCGTGAAAGTTGGTGAACCACACGTTTCTGTAAAGGGAGCTAAAAGACAAACTAGTAGTATTGTTTTAAAATTTATAAGCATTAAATAATTTTACATTCAGATAAGCATTTAAACCATAAAAACAAAGTACCCATGACAATTTTAGCATTGGGAAGGGCTAAATAGTGCTGAATGAAATTAACTGAGTAATGACTATGTATTTATTTTACATAAAAACCTGCATGATGAAAAAAAAAAAAAAGGATGTCAGTAACTTCAGATTAGCGGATTGCCAAGTTCCCCAAAGTTGGTACTGTGAGGAAAAAGAAATGTTGTACCTTTTGTGTCATTGTTTTGCAGCAGGTTGATCATGTTTCTTCTTAATTTTCTTAAATTTCTTAATTTCATAATGCATCTACAACAACCAAATACAGTATTTAGAATAATATAGAATTAATTCAGCAAAACAAATGATATTTTACTATACTATAACTGCAAACCTCAAACACTCACAGTTATCCACAGAAAAAAGTGAACATCTCCATCAGCTTCTCTCTTTGCTCTTCTTGGTTTCTCTTGAACATGACCGTGATTTGACTGAAACATTGTTTCATCTTTTTCCTCTACGTATAACGTTAGTCCAATAAAATCTACAGGACAAAAACATATATATTAGGCTATAACATAAACTTTCGCCAGCATTATTGATAAATTCACAATCCCTTTGATCAAAATAATTTAATGTTAGGGATTTATGTTAGAAATGAGAAACCTCCCGAAGAATTGTGCAGGCCTGGACAACATGATAAACCACCTTTCTTCTTTTAAGTAAAACATGACAAGAGTCATCTACTTCTATTCTATATTTTCATCTACTACATAAATAAATAAATTCAGCCGTTAAAAATAATGCATTTTGAATGTACAGAATGTCTATTCTTTTCATTTTTATTCTACATTTTAATCTATTTAAATAAATAAATAAAATAAGTCTAGACGCAAGTTTAGAAAATCATCATTTAGATAAAATTCTAATTATTTTCTATAGATTTTTTAATTATATATTTTAATTATATTTAGATGATTACTGTATTGCCTAAATATTCAATGAATTTGTTTTTTTAAATCAAATTTCCACACAAGTCTTATGTCGTATGTTTTCATGTATGAAAATACCACTATAGTGGTTTAGATAACGCTGTTAAAAAACTGTTTGAAACAAAAACATCCTGTTTCTCATGATCAAACATCTATTTTGGTCTGTCATTGATCTGGTGATATGGTGAGCTTTGCTATGTTTTAAGTGTTTAGCATTTCATGTGGCATTTCTATGCGAGGTTCCAATTTTTTTGATTCTGGATCTGGTATACTTTGTAATATTTTAGTACTTTGCTCTGTACTCCATTACTAATGTGCTTTACCTTATTTTTGCCATTTTTTATTTATATTATAAGTCAGAATTGCGAGTTTATCTCACAATTTTGAGAAAAATGTCAGAATTGCAATATATAAACTTTTTTGATAAAGTTAGAGAGCTTTCTGATCCTCCATAGACAACAATGCATCTGACACGTTTAAGGCCCAGAAAGGTAAGAACATCGTTACAATAGTCCATGTGACATCAGTGATTTAACCGTAATGTTATGAAGTCTTGAGAATACTTTTCATAACATTACGGTTGAACCACTGATGTCACATGGAATATTTTAAAAATGTCCTTCTACCTTTCTTAAGATGAATGAAGGTTTTACAGGTTTGATACGACTTGAGGGAGAGTAATTATTGACAATTTTCATTTTTGGGTGAACTATCACTTTAACCTGAAATAAAGTTTTAGCATTTTTATTAAGTGATGCAAATTAATATTGTTAATTTAGTGTATTTGAAATTAATTTCTTTTCAGAGTTTTTAAAATTAAATTAATATTTTATATTGCAAATTTTTAATTATAAACCCTGTGAGAACTTTATTCAGTTAACTCTTTTGAAGATATTTTTAAAAGAGTTAAGCCAAATAAAGTTGTAGGGTTTTTAGCAAAAATAAATATAAATAAACCTTACAATTTAGCCATAGATTTTTGTCAGCATGAAAATAGCCACAGAAGCTGGCATGGCATTAAATACAAACAAACAAACATTTTAATAAATTCTCTAACAAATATTCAAGATGTTCTGCATTTTTTGTGGATTATGTCTTTTCTAAAATTAATTTCAGTGATTACTTTTTAGTTTATATGTTAAACATGGACTACCATTCAAAAGTTTGTGGTCTGTAAATTGTTTCTTATCAGGATTTTTGATGGAAAGTTCAAAAATACAGAAATTATTTCAAATATATATTTGTAACATTATAAATGTCTTTACCTTTAACAGTAAACTCGCATTTGTGAAAAAAAAGGTCAGAACTGCACGTTTATATCTCAAAATAAAAAAAAAAAATAAAAAAAAATAAACTCACAATTCTGACTCTTATTCTGATGCCACCCATTCACTGCAGAGGATCCATTGGTGAGCAAGTGATTTAATGCTAAATTTCTCCAAATATTTGATCAGTTTCATGTGTCCTTGATAAAAGTATTCATTTCTTAAAAAAATAAATAAATAAAAAATAAATAATAATAATAATAATAATAATAATAATAATCATCATCATCATCTTACCCCAAACTTGTGAATGGTAGTGTATATTGTTGCAAAAGCATCAGTATGTAACCGCAGTGGCATAAAAAGAAAAATAAATAGTATTAATGATTTAATAAATTAAAGTACCAGTAATGGATTGTTATTAACTACATTTAAAGAACTATGACCAGCAATTTGGTTTTAATCAATGTCTTCACCAATGTTTTTGCTTTTTGTGTTTTTCAAGACAATGAAAAAAAAAAATAAATAAATAAATAAAAATAAATAATACAAAAAAATAAATAAATAAAAATAAATAAATAAAAAAAAACAAAAAACACAAAAAAGGACAAATCTTTTAAAGGCATCATGAATCTCCATTCCTTTAAAAAACTCTTTGAGAGTTAGAGAAACTCCTTGCATCGCTTTTGATGCTGTAATGTTTTATGACCCCATAAGAAACGCATGCAAGAGTGCTATGGTACAGTTTACTGCACATTTCATGCAACATGAATGAAATATCGCCCTCTTCTGGTTGACTAGAATATTACACCACATGTCCAGTATGTCAAGTGCATGTTCTCAACCTGTCGATTATAAGAATATTGACCAACATTCCTTTAAAACTTTAAATTGTTGTTATACTTCATGTTTGTAATAATTTCTGAGAGAACAGAAACATTTTCAGCTCTGCTGACTGCATTTCACACATCTTAGTGTTAATAAGGTCTCATGGCAGGTTTGGAGGCAAGTGTGGACGGAAGGAAGCAAGTTCATCGAATTTAATACAGAGTTAAGCATGTCAGTGTTGAAAAGCAAAGCTATGGATAGATGGTTTATGTCCCTCAGTCTATCCTAAACTGATCTAAGACCAGTTTGGTTTATTTTAATGGATTGTTTAGCTGTTGGGGCTGGTCCTAGAGCAGGGCTTGGTGGTCAGTTTTAACCTGAGTGAGTTCAGTATATCTAAACTGATGTTATTTTAGCCATACTTACCCAAAGTACCCTTTATAATAAACTCACTTTACATTGCAAATGGAAAGGAGAATCATATTCCTTTTTTGTTTCTGTTGGATAGTTTAGATTTCTAACACGCAGGCTCTGGGTCTAACACATGCCAAACAGCATATAGATAGTGACGTGCACAAAACTCTCAATGCAAAGGGCAATAAATTTTGCTCCAGGTGTCCCGAGTTCAAGTCCCGGCTTGTGGAGCTTTCCCGATCCCACCCCACTTTCTCTCTCTCTCCCTTATTTCCTGCCACTTCTATACTGTCCTATCAAAAATAAATCTTTAAAAATGGGAGGGTTACAGGACTTACAAACACACATGAATCTGGTTGAATGTAATTTGTTTTCTAATGCAAAAATCAGTACAAACATGTCTCAATTTATTCCTAAGCTGATCTGAGAGCAGTTTGCTTCCTTTTAAAGGGTAATGAAACCCCCCTCTTTCAGCACAGGTTAGTTCTCACCAGTTTTGAAAAATGCTGCAAAAGCGGCGTGGTGCGCTGCGGAGCAGAGGCACAATAGTATGTTCCTGCACAACCGGAGGCTGCAGTTTCAGGACCGCACGTCTAGGACCGCGCTTCTAAGACCCTATTTTTTGTGACAGCGCCATCTAGAGGAGACCTGATTCAAGCATAAAACAAACTATTCATTTTTTTCATCTTTACATCTTATTTTTAATGTAAGACCTGGTGTGAACTTATGTTCGAGGTGGTGTCAGCAATCTCCATTTAGCCTATTTAGCTGTGCAAAACAGTTAATTTGTAGTGAACCGCCAATTTTACTAAGAGGTTCAAACAGACATTTATGGAGGACAAAGAGGTGCATCAACGCCAAAAAGCTTGATAGAAAAACAGCTTACTTTATTAATGTTATTCAGAAAAAGAGAACTATATATAAATAACATTTAAATAAGTACATCAAACATTAACCTGTAGGCCTTTGCTAGGGCAAACAGTCTTAACCAGGTGACAATCAGCACTGCACTTCACTACTCTCCAGTGATTAAACCTGCCCCACACTTCATGCTAAAAAAAATCGTGTTCGCACATATCATTTCAAGTGATAGAAAGATCGACTCAGTTTCCCCCTAGCTCAGTACATACAAAGTAATCCTGTTCACATAAACTTTAAAACAAACACTCATTCACAAAGACATACACACTCATACCCACACATGTACGACACAGAAATTGATTAAAATGCAAAACACTTCCCCATCTCCATGAAACAAGACCCCACCCTGGGGTCTCGGGAAAGAAATCAGTCGTGCTGAGTCCACATCAACGCGGGAGTCCCGTGCTCGTCTTTACTGTCAGCCAACCCCAACTGGCTAAGGTGCCGATGAGTTCAGTCCATTTAAACATCAAAGGGTTCGTCACTTTAAGAGAGCACACTTATCACAAATGCGAACGAGTCCTCTTTGCTCGGTTCAGTCCATTTCAGCGCTCCGTAATCACACAGTTCATCGCTACCAGAGAGCGCACTTATCATAGATGTAAATGAGTCCTTTTCACTCAATTCGATCTGTGCAAACGCGTATAAAGCGCGCGGCCAGCACTCCTACTCCCCCCAATTATCTACCTAAATCCCATGCATCCGCGCTATCTAGCTATGTTCGTTGCCGGACAAACCCTAACGGTCTCGAGCAACGCAAAGCGTTCCCCTTTCCCTTTAGTACAAAGGCCAGTCACATCAGCTCTCTCAGGACTCCTCCTCCGCTCTTCACTTGCCTCTTAAGTTTCCTCTGATCCAGGTGAGTTCAATCATCTCTGTCCTCCGTCAGTGGGAGGGGAATGCGTTCCAACCAAACTAAAGCCAACAAAACAAAGTCCTCAGCATTCATTACACATTGTTCTGCTGAATGTTATAAACTAGCATTTGTATTCAAATTATCTTACATTTATTAATGTACCAATAAACACACTAATTTGCAGCGCAATTGTTTTACCGTTTACTGCACTTTATGCGTGTCACACATCAGACGTGAATGGCTGTGCTGCAGCTAATGAACTGAAGTCCCGCAAAGATACAAGTCATTCTTTACAAGAAAACTGAATTTAAAATCAGAATATATTTAGAATATATTGAAATAAATTAGGTTAAATATTTCAACTGGGTTTTCAATGTTAAGAGTATGTTAAGGGTTAGGAGTTGGTTAGGACAATAATAAAGTGTATACAATTAACCAACTACATATTGCTTTAAAATATAATAACATACACAATAGCAAGCGCTATTAAAATAATGCATACATAAATACAATAAATAAATAAAATAATAATAAAAAAAAAAAAAAAAAAAACTATAGGGTTTGAAATGCGGTCCTAAAACTGCAGCCTCCGGTTGTGTAGGAATACCCTTCTCAGCAGAGGGGGAAGAGGGGAGAGAGTGAACTTCAGGTTCAGACAGTTTCATTTCGCTCCCATTGAGTTAACAACACAAATAAATGCACAGGCATTTGCACTCTACATCGAAAACATACATATGAACGCGCTGTTGCACCTCTTAACTTTTAAGGCTTATTTTGCGGCGTTTATAATCCTTTTGATGAAGATGAAGATGAAAATAACGCAAAAAAAAGCTCGAAATTAACCAGTTTTCTCCAACATTAAAATTAACAGATGCTAACATTGTCATCTATGATGTGCAACACAAGCACCTCTGCTAAAATCTCAGAAAAAGTAGTCCAGGGTTTCATGAACCTTTAATGAATAGGACTATTAGGACTTTTAAAGGAGAAGTCCACTTCCAAAACGAAGATTCACATATAATGTACTCACCCCCTTGTCATCCAAGATGTTCATGTCTTTCTTTCTTCAGTCATAAAGAAATTATGTTTTTTGAGGAAAATGACAGTTAGGGTATGTAAAAAAAGAAAAACTCCCATCTCATGTTCTCCCTCAACTTTTTCGACATACCCTAACTGTCTTGAGCCAGAATACACAGAGTTCTGGGAGAACAAGACAAGACAGGCGTTTGAGAATAAAAAGTATTTAAATTGTATTTGTAATAAGGGGGTGAGTACATTATATGTGAGTCTTTGTTTTGGAAGTGGACTTCTCATTTAACTGTTAGGCCTGCTCTTAAATCAGGGCTTGGTTAGATTCAACCTATAAGAAATTAGTACATTATATCTAAAAATATTGTATGCAAAAAACAATAAACAGTACCTATGGTCACAAATTATATATTTTTCAGGTTTGATATTATGTAAAATATGTTTGTTTTGTCTTATTATTTTTTGCATATGTATTTGTATTTGTTTTAATTTAGTTTAAATTCAAAATGGTGTTATTTGCTAACATGGGGAGAGTGCTGGTGAGGTGGGTGGCCAGTATAGGTTTTGGACCCTAAATGACTGAGAGAAGGGTTGTCAGTCCTGTCACATTATATCTGTCAATGAGAAGGCAGAACAAAAATGCATTTCATTAGAAAGGAGATGTGAAACTGAAACACCACCTTTTAGAGACTGGAGATGCTTGAGCTGTTGGTGAAATAAAATATTAACAAATATGTATATAACTTTTTTTTTTTACTACATTTTAACAACATATTGAATATACAGACTTTAAGAGAATCTCAGAAGTCCAGGCCATCAGCAGAACCAGTCCAAACACAAGATGTTCTCATGGTTTCTGAAGCTGATCTGCAGGCTTGATGATATGTTTTCGGAGATGCTGGAGAGTGAATTATGATCTGCTTCACACTTCAAATATTTTCCAAGCATGAAACTTAGATCTGAGGTTTGATAAGCAAGCACCCACCTCTACTGAGTTTCCTGGACCTACAACCACACACAAATCTTCTGGTTTAATGTAGTATGTTGTTTTAATATTTTCATACAAAAATCATTACAAAGACATCATTTTGTATCTAAGCTGATATAGTGATACATATACATACACTACCAGTCAAAAGTTTTTGAACAGTAAGTTTATGTTTTTTTTTTAAAGAAGTCTCTTCTGCTCACCAAGCCTGCATTTATTTATACAGCAAAAAAAGTAGAATTTTGAAATATTTTTACTATTTAAAGTAACTGCTTTCTATTTGAATATATTTTAAAATGTAATTTATTCCTGTGATCAAAACTAAATCAGCATCATTAATCCAGTCTTCAGTGTCACATGATCCTTCAGATATGATCATTCTAATATGCTGATTTACTGTTCAAGAAACATTTTTAATTATTATTATTATTATTATCATCATCATCATCATCATCATCATCAATATTTAAAACAGTTGAATACTTTTTTTTTGTAAATTATAGGGGGGGATTATATAAATGAAAACTTTTATTTAGCAAGGATGCTTTAAATTTATCAAAAGTGATAATAAAGACATTTATAATGTTATAAAAGATTTCTGTTTCAGTTAAATGCTGTTCATCTGAACTTTCTATTCCTTAAAGAAACCTAAAAAAAAAATCTAATCAGCTGTTTTCAACATAATAATAATAATAATAATAAATGAGCAGCAAATCAGAACATTAGAAAGATCATGTGACACTGAAGACTGGTGTAATGATGGTAAAATTCAGCTTTGAAATCACAGGAATAAATAACATTTTAAAATATATTCAAATAGAAAACAGTTGTTTTAAATCAGAAAAATATATCACATTTTTTACTGTTTTTGCTGTACCTTCGATCAAATAAATGCAGGCTTGGTAAGCAGAAGAGACATTTCTTTAAAACCATTAAAAATCTAACTGCTCAAAAACTTTTGACTGGTAGTGTACATATACTTATAAAGTGGTTCTCAACTCCAGTCCTCGGGGCCCACTGCTCTGCACATTTTGTATGTTTATGAATCTGACACACTCAGTTCATTTCATTGATCTTTTTCCTAATGAGCTGATATATACATATGCATATGCATATATGTATACATGCATATGTATTCTGTATCGTCTTAAAACTAGAATGGCATCCTTGTAATGATTTTTTTTTTTTTTTTTTTTATGTGTGTGTGTCTGTGTGTGTGTGTATTAAATCCTATTTTATTGAAAGGGCAACTAAAAGTACCTATATGTCTTATGTAATCAGCTATATCTTATATTCTGTTTCTTTATTTGCATATTTATATGTTAATTTCAGATTCAGATTTTTATGTTATCTTTGTCTGTTGTTTGTTCTGCCAAACTCTACATTATTAAACATAAGATGTTCTGCTGATGAGGGTTATATACCGTCTTCTCCACTGTTTATGCTACTTTAATAGGCCTACATGAATATGCACATGCACACATTAGAAAGAGTCTGACACCAGGTAGTCTCAGTGCATTTTAATATTTATTTGCATAGATTAAGTGCTAAATAAAGACAGTTTAACATTCAGTTGCTTGAAATAATAATCAGGAGATGCAAAAATACATTTATTAAAAAAGGACAGTTGTATAAAGCAGTAACAGTGTTAGTTTTTACTTTGTTCAGCCTGCTTTTATTTTTCAAGCTGCTCCATCACTTTCTTTATCCAAGGCTCGTCTGGTTTCACACAAAACTCTAAACCTTTTTGTGTCGTAACCCTGAGGGGAGAAAGTTCAGATTTTCACATTCACATTTTGCTAGCATTCACAAAATTGATTTTATCATTTGTTTACAATTTAACAGGAGCATATGGCAGTTTTTCTAAATAATATATTTTTGAGTTTAAAAAAAACTTACACAATGGCTGGTATAGGGCAGTCTGGACCTGTCTTCTCAGCACTCACAATTTTATTGCCTGGAATCTTAAAACCAAGAAAATTTAAGCAGCACCTCTCAGGAACTGCAGCCTCAGCTGACTTAGCTGTTGGTGAGATAAAATGTATTGTTAAAATTTCTATATGGTTTCTAACTGACCAAATCCAACACTGTATAAAATATGTTAAATATAAATATGTGCAGATATTACACATTTTCCAAAATAAAGGTCTTTTCTATGACTTTAGTTTTTTGTGAAGTTTTAAATTTGGTCAACTTTATATATTATATACATAATAATTTAGTCATAAAAGAATTTCAAGACAACTTACCTTGAGCCTCAGAAGTCCAGACCATCAGCAGGACCAGCCCGAACACCGGACACAAAGTAGATGCCCTCATGGTTTCTGATCTGAAGCTGATCTTGAAGCTTTAATAATGAGTTGTTATAGATGTCTGAGACAATCTGAGTCTGCACCAATGCTTTCGGACGTGATGCTAGATAGGAACTCAGATCTGTGGTTTGATAAGGAAGTGTTCTGCAGTGCCCCTCCTTTTCTCCAAAGCCCACATGGAGAATCACATTTGCTGTGCTGGGTCTGTGCTTTTTGCCCTGTTAGAAAAAGTACAGTTCTGTTGCTGGGATGGCATACTAAGGAAAAAAAGTGAAAAGATACAAATATGTACTTTTAAAGTGCATAATATAATTTAATATGTGCCTTTAAGGTACCAATGTGTACTGTTTAGGGGTAAATAAAGTACAAAGATGTACCTTTTCCCATTTGTACCGTAGGGTACTGCCCCAGCAACAGAACTGTACCTTTTTTTCTGAGAGTGTGCAAGCAGAGATCGTGACAAGATCAAATTCAGATGTCACAAGTTTACAGCACATCTTTAAACTGGGCAGTTTGTTGTTGATGGCCATTGCAAAAAAGAAAGTCATACGTCTTTAATTCTAATTAATTAACACTTTAACATGTTAATTAATTAGTTATCAAAAAATAATGCGATTAAAATATTTTAACGCACTCCGTACTCCATTACTAATGTGCTTCACTTTAGTTTTGCCATAGATTTTTATTTCTCCATTTCTTTTCAAGAATTTGAAATGGAATACATTGTTCGATAAGTGAGATCTCTGTACGCCTTGAAAGTCCTGGAATTTCATTTTAATAGTATCTGTACAAACTCTGTTTATATCACACAGTTCTGAAAAAAAGAAAAGTCAGAATTGCGAGAAATAAACTTTCCTGACAAGATAAAATTCAGGTGTCACAAGTTTACAGCACATCTTTAAACTGTGCAGTTTTTTGTTGATGGCCATTGTAAGAAAGAAAGTCATACGTCTTTTAATTCTAATTAATTAACACTTTAACATGTTAATTAATTAGTAATGAAAAAATAATGAGATTAAAATATTTTAATGCACTGGCCCCATCCTCAGACCTGTATGTCATCTTGTATTTCATATAGTCAGAGGTGGGTAGAGTACACAAAATTTGTACTCAAGTAAAAGTAAAAGTACTTATGGAAATATTTACTCAAGTTAGAGTAAAAGTAACATTCCCAATAGTTACTTGAGTAAGAGTAAAAAAGTATCCGATGGAAAAACTACTCAAGTAGCTAGTTACTAGTTACTTCTGATCTGATTGATATGAAGCGAAAACCTTGAATTTCAAACTATTTGGAAAGCTTCAACACACCTCTCCTTGAAAGTCTCTTTGTTTTGTTTATATAAAACATAGGCTGAAGTAAAGTAGCCTATCTCAGTCCTGTGATGAGCACATTAGTGTACGAATTTGTGTATAACGTCACAGTATGCACTTCAGTTTATTTAGATTTTTGGAAAATGGATATGAAAACATGCAGACGTTTGGAATGAACGTTTTTTTACGAACGTATGTTGTTTGTAAGGTTCACAAGATATTTATCATTGCTTGCACAAGCGCGCATATGAGGAAAAATATTCGGACAGTGTGTGAAATATGGTACTATAAGGTCAAAGTGCCCATAGTTACCAAATTACCATTAATAGGGTTCAAATAGGCATCATCATATTAGCCGCTTTTCCACTATCGGGATAGAATGTGTGTGCTGAGCGAAAGCGCGCTGTATGATCAAACAGCCAAGTAAACAGCTGTTACGCTGCGTTCATAGCTCATGCATTAATACTGTCAATAAATGTGTTAGTTTTAGAAAGGTTTTACCTTCTGTGTCCGTCTCGATTGACATGCATATCCCCTCAGCATTTGATTGTAACGTTATACCTGTCGTCGCCTTCTGTTTATTTTATTTTTTGCGTTGTTTATATTTGTGTCCTTTTTTCTGTTATTTAACAAAGTCCCAAAAACAGAAATATCTGATCATATCTCTGTTTATATTACAATTGCGTTACCAAGGCAACGACTAAGGCATTTACATTCCAAAGAGTTCCGTTATCGGCACCATAGTGGAAAATGAAACCGTATCCGTGGTGACTGGCCCGGATCGGCACGGAACGGAACGGTTAAACGAAAGAATGCATCGCATTATGAAACTGTTCTTTCTCACATCTTTAAGTGAAAAATACAGTTGATTTGAGGCCACGGGTGATCTGCTCCCGATAGCTCACACACATCATCCTCTGCTTCAGTCATCATCTTTCTAAACACGCGCTGAACTTATGCGGAGATGCGTAGCAGATTCTCACGAAGCAGCCTCTCCAACGTCTAATATTTATTACAATTTTGTCAGTAACGGAGGAACGCCATCAAATGTAGCGAAGTAAAAGTAAAGTTTTTTCACTAAAAATGTACTTGAGTAAAAGTAAAAGTACCTATCTTTAAATATACTCTAAAAGTACTAGTTACCCCAAAAAATTACTCAAGTAAATGTAACGAAGTAAATGTAATTCGTTACTACCCACCTCTGCATATAGTTGACTGTTGGCAAATATGATGCAGGGCAACAAATGCAGTAATGCCCTAAATTTCAAGATATTGGTGCAATAAAATGCCCCTGTATGTGTTTTGTCTGAATTTAAATCACATATCACAAGGGCAACAAGAGCAATATGACACAAGTAGTGATATATATATATATATGTATATATGCAAATTTATACACCTTCATTCAGATTCATCTCTCACACTCATATAAAACATTGCAATATTTTTCAATCATTACTTCATTATTATATCAGTTATTTTTATTCTATTTCAATTCTATATTTTCATCTATTAAATAAATAAATTCAGCCATTAAAAATACTGTATTTTGAATGTACAGAATGTCTATTCTAATTTTTATTCTATATTTTATTTTATTTAATTAAATAATTGAAGTCAAGTAAATAAGTTAAGATAAATATAAATTAAGATTATAAATATATACTTTTACTTATTTAGATGATTACTGTATATATTTATATACATGTACTGTCTACACATTAATTCATATACATCTCTCATACTCACATTGCAAAATCATTGAACCATTACTTAATTTTTATATTAGTTATTTTTATTCTATTTCTATTCTATATTTACATAAATATTCTATTATTACATAAATAAATAATCAAATTCAGCCATTAAAAATAGTGTATTTTGAATGTACAGAATGTCTATTTAAATAATTAAATAAATCTAGATACATTTAGAGAATAATCATTTAGATAAAATTCAAATTATTTTCTATAGATTTTTACTATATATTTTACTTCTATTTAGATGATTACTGTATTGCCTAAATACAGGATTTATTTATTTTTTTTTTTTTTTAAATCAAGTTCCCACACAAGTCTTATGTAATATGTCTTCATGTATAAAAATACCACTATAGTGGCTTAGATAACGCTGGTAATAAAAACTATCCGGAACAAAAACATCCTGTTTCTCATGATCAAACATCTATTTTGGTCTGTCACTGATCTGGTGATATGGTGAGCTTTACTATGTTTTCAGTGTTTAGCTTTTCATGTGGCATTTCTATGTGAGGTTCAAATTTTTTTCTGTATTTGTTTATAATAGACGTATTAAATGCTTTTTACATATTACATGAAGGGTCATTCTTCTTGAAATCATGGAAAGTCATGTGAAACTGTCAGATAAAGTTGGTGCATATTACCATCTTAGCCTGATAAAAATTAAGATCTCTGCACTGTTGGCCTGTTGATGTTGTTGTTTTTTTATTATATGTACCCTCATTTTCATGTGCAGTAAATGGTGTAAATACTCTACTAGAATGTGTAAATGTGTATGAATATGTCTGTATATTTAAAGTACTGTGAATGAATCATAAACCGGCCTGATTCAGCAGAACATCAAAACCCCTGAGGAACCACCAGCAGTGTGTTATTTTTTATTTCTCTAGTAAGTGACATGAGAAACATTAACTTGCTTTGTAAGTGTAAAGTGTGACTCATTTTAATATGAGGTATTCTTAGTATTATGTATACTATGATTAAACCCTTATCATTCATTTCAAGCGATTTGCTAGCAAAAAATAGATCAAATTAAAAGAGTCATGCATTTTTGACTTTCAACTTCACTCGTAACGATTTTAAAAAGCACATAGTGATAGGTGAAATGGAGCATTTTGAAACTCTGAATCAGTTAAACCACTGGGTCGCAAAATTATTCATTATTTCAAAGCGCTCCAATGAAACTACAAATCATTTGCTTCAGATCAGGATTTTGAGTCCTTTCATGAATCCTCTTTTGCTGTTTTTTTCTTAAACAGTAGAAAACATCAAAATGTTAATGCAGTACAGTGATAAAAAGAAAAAAAGAAAGTATACACAAATACAAATCCCTTCAAGAAATTTAACAGTGGTTTTACTATAGTATACTTTTTAATATTTCAGTAGTAATTCTTCACTCCGTACTCCATTACTAATGTGCTTCACTTTATTTTTGCCATTTTCTTATTAGCAGATTTTTATTTATCCATTTCTTTTCAAGAATTTGAAATGGAATACATTGTTTGATAAGTGAGATCTCTGAAAGTCCTGGAATTTCATTTTGTAGTATCTGTACAAACCCTTTTTATATCACATATTTTTTATATCTGAAAAAAAAGTCTGAATTGTGAGAAATAAACTTTCATTTGTGAGAGAAAAAAGTTAGAATTGTTTATATTTCGTAATTCTGACATTTTTCTTTAGAACAGAGATATTTTTAGTTGTTGGAGATCAGGGCTTGGTGGTCCATTTTAACCTGAGTGAGTTCAGTATCTAAACTGACGTTATTTTAGCCATACTTACCCAAAGTACCCTTTATAATAAACTCACTTTACATTCCAAATGGAAATGAGAATGAAATCACTCTTTTGTTTCTGTTGGATAGTTTGGATTTCTAACACGCAGGCTCCGGGTCTAACACATGCCAAACAGCATATAGACAGTGACGTGCACAAAACTCTCAATGCAAAGGGCAGTAAAGAGTCCCTGTATGCCTCATGTGATCACACACTATTATATATTTTACAGGTTTGTCATTATGCAAGTTTGAAAACGTCTAGGTTACGTACGTAACCCTCGTTCCCTGAAGGAGGGAACGGAGACGTTACATATGGGAACTCGCTTGAGTGACCATTCACCTCTGAGCTTTATAGAAAAGGCCAATGAGAATTGGCGAGTGGAATTTGCATGCAACGCCACTCCCCCGTACAAACGGGTATATAAGGTGGCGGCATGTATCCACTCATTCAGGTTTTTGCTGAGGAGCCGAGCCGCAGCCCGGCGTCAGCGCAGCCTAGGGTTGTGGCAAGGGGATGTAACGTCTCCGTTCCCTCCTTCAGGGAACGAGGGTTACGTACGTAACCTAGACGTTCCCCTTCAGTCGTTTCACTACGACGTTACATATGGGAACAGACCCATGGAAAAGGCCACAACCCTAAGGCCGCGTTACGCAAGACACCAAGTGCTGACAGGCGGACGTGTCAGAAAGTGGAGTCAATACGTAACCTTCCCAACACCCTAGAGGCCAATAGAGGGGCCCCATAGGGGTGCCAGTTGTACTGAAGCATGGGTTGGGGGGGCGGAGCACATGTGGTTTAGGCATGTGGAATAAAGAAATTGAGTATATCTATTCTGGTTATAGATATATGAGGGAAAACACAGCCTTCTGGCTGACTGTGGAAAGATACTGAGACATGTTGCCACAACCTTCTGGGCAAAGGAACCCCAGTCGGAGCACAGTCGCGGACTACTCCGCATCTAGTCCTGACTGCGGGGCATGGAGGACCCAGGGTTCGCCGGAGGGAACATTCTGGGAAAATAGCGCACGGATCCCGTGGGAATGGCGCAGCAAGCCGACACCTGCCGGCCTCCCGCAGATTACCTGATGTTTACCTTAACACACGGGAGGACATGGGCTCGACGCAGAGATCATAGAATCTCGCGAAGGTGTTAGGTGTCGCACAGCCCGCAGCTCTGCAGATGTCTGCTAGCGAGGCGCCGTGCGCCAGCGCATAGGAGGAGGCAACACTCCGAGTGGAGTGAGCTCGAACTCCTAGGGGACACGGCTCTCCCTGGCTTTCCTAGGCTAGGGAGATGGCATCTACCACCCAATGGGCCAACCTCTGCTTGGAGACAGCATTTCCCTTCTGCTGTCCTCCGAAGCAAACAAAGAGCTGCTCGGAGCGTCTGAAGCTCCGGGTGCGGTCCACGTATATTCGTAAGGCACGAACGGGACACAGCAACGCTGAGGCTGGGTCTGCCTCCTCCGGGGGCAGAGCTTGCAGGTTCACCACCTGATCCCGAAAGGGGTGGTGGGAACCTTGCGCGCATAGCCGGGTCGGGCCCGAACTCCAGGCACGCTTCGTTGACGGAGAAGGCTTGTAGGTCCCCAACCCTCTTGATGGAGGCGAGCGCGGTCAGGAGCGCTGTCTTAAGCGACAGGAACTTAAGCTCGACTGAAACCAGCGGCTCGAAGGGAGGTCCCCGCAGGCCCCGAAGGGCGACGGAGAGATCCCAAGAGGGTACGAGGTGCAGTCTAGGGGGGTTAACCCTTCTCGCACCTCTGAGGAACCTCACGACCAGTTGATGCTTCCCAATGGACGCTCCATCGACTGCATCGTGACAAGCAGCAATGGCAGTGACATACACTTTGAGAGTTGAAGGGGACAGCCTACGCTCCAACTTCTCTTGCAGAAAGGAAAGCACCACTGCAATCGGACATCCCTGTGGGTCCTCCCACGGGGGGCGCACCAGTCAACGAAGAGACCCCACCTCAGTGCGTAGGCCTGCCTCGTAGAGGGGGCTCTAGACTGAGTGATAGTTTCTATCACGGCCTGTGGAAGGCCGGAGAGGTCTACCGTGTCCTGTCCAGAAGCCACACATGCAGGCTCCACAGATCGGGACGCGGGTGCCAGATTGTGCCCATCCCCTGAGAAAGAAGGTCCTTCCTCAAAGGGATCTTCCAGGGAGGGGCTGTCGCGAGGAGCGTGAGGTCGACAAACCAGGTCCGGGTGGGCCAGTACGGCGCAACCAGCAGAACCTGCTCCCCGTCCTCCCTGATCTTGCACAGACCCTGTGCAAGGGGGCTCACTGGGGGAAAGGCGTACTTGGGCCCCGGAGGCCAGCTGTGTGCCAGTGCGTCCCTGCCGAGGGGAGGGAGTAATAAAGCTGGCAGTGGGAGGATTCTGGGGAGGCAAACAGATCGATCTGGGCCTCGCCGAATCGACTCCAAATCAGCTGGACTGTCTGGGGGTGGAGTCGCCATTCTCCAGGGTGGTGGGCTGCCGTGAGAGCTGATCGGCTGCACGGTTGAGCTCCCCTGGTATGTGAACGGCGCGCAGCGATTTCAGCCGCGTCTGACTCCACAGGAGCAGATGGCGGGCGAGTTGCGATATACGACGGGAGCGTAGACCACCCTGACGGTTGATGTACGCTACGGTCGCAGTGTTGTCTGTGCGGACAAGCACGTGCTTGTGGCGGAGCATCGGAAGAAAGTGACGCAACGCGAGAAGCACGGCTAGCAACTCCAGGCAGTTGATGTGCCAAAGCAGTCGAGGTTCCGTCCAGGAGCCCGAGGCTGCTTGCCCGTTGCATATAGCACCCCAACCCGTGGCGGAGGCATCTGCGTGCAGCACGACATGCCTGGACCCCTGTCCTAAGGGAACCCCGGCCCGTAGGAAGGCAGGGTCTGACCACGGGCTGAATAGGCGGCAATACTCCGGGAAAACGCCAATCCGAAGCGTGCCAGGATGCCATGCCCATCTCGGGACTCGATCGTGTAGCCAGCGCTGAAGCGGTCTCATATGAAGCAAGCCGAGCGGCGTTACGCGGCTGCGGCTGTCATATGCCCCAGAAGCCTTCTGATTCGCTCGACCCTCGAAGGCAAACCGTAGAGAGGGTTTGAGTCAAGGTAAAATCGAGACATGGAGGTACGCGACCTTCGGGTCAAGGACTGCAAACCAATCCTGACGAAGTCATGAACGGCAGCCTAAAGGGGACCGTTCAGAACTCAACGTAGGATCAGCCGAACCCACCATATTTAACGGGCACGATGAAGTCAGGACTTCATCTCGGCTGGAGGGAAGGCTTGATTGTGTCTTTCGCCAGGAGAACGACAATCTCTGCACACAGGACAAGAATACATTGTCAGCTTTTAAGGTAAAAGAACGTCCTGAGTGTGGGCAGACGCCTTGCGAGTCTTTTTTTTTTTTTTTTTTAACTCGCATAGCCGAGTCGTACCGCCTGGATCAACCAACGAGACGGGCTAGAGGCTGGAAGAACGAGCTTTAGCCTGCGTGCAAGTGGGATCGACAGAGCGTTGACCGACGTGACCACAGTGGGGCAATCCAGAAGGAAAAGGGAAAGGAGGAAGAGGGGGACTTAACCCAGAAGGATGAACGTCCTGGAGAAAAGTCAGGCTGTCAAGGCAGCGCTTACCTCTTCCCGGTTCCCGCGTTGGCGAATTCAGGCTCCGAGTCCGAGGAAGCAGTAGCGTCACTCAGGACAGACACGGCCTGGAAACCTAGAAACAGAGGAAATTGCTCTTTCTGTGAGAGGGTGGGTACCACCGACCCGTAGGTCGGCGGCAGCTGAGCACACAGAAGCTCCCGGCCCTCCCCCGGGAGTGGGGCGTAGATGTCGTCGTCCCCTAAGAGCAATCTCCACCATTCCAGGCTGCCCGAGTCAGGGAGGCTATCTCATAGCTTGCTTTGAGTTCTGCAGGACCCTGAGCAGCGGGCGGCACCGCACCACTGCGATTAGCTCGACGCCGGAGGGGCTGCCTGTTTTTTCTTCTGGAGGCAGCAGGGGCGGAGCTGGAAGGCCGCAGGAGGGTGCCCTGGGTGACGAGCAGGCTAAGACTGAGCACCCAGCTGCCCATTGTGGTCTTACGCCGGGGCGAGATTTTCTTTTGTTTTTACAGCCTCCATCTGCTTCATACTGCCAAGAACTGCTGAGACAGTCCCCGGCGGTGTCACCGGAAAGGCCGGCCTGGGAGACGGGTGCGTCAAGAAAGCGTACTTTGTCGACGTCAGCCATCTGAGGATCCCAGACTCAGCCAAATGGGGCTCTGGACCCACCGAGGTGGACATCACCTGACCAAGGGACCGCGCTGTGGCCTCCGTCACCCAGGGGGCGATATCAGCCAAGTGCAGCTCCTACATCTACCTTGGTCAACACTACCCTCGTGCGGCTATGGTGCCTCGGTATGGTGAGTCTGCAGGATAACCATGGCACAGCTGATGGCGGCCAAATCCGCAGCGCTGCAAGCCTTGACAGCCTACAGGCTACGGGTGAGAGACGTGGATGACTCCATCAGGTGAAGCATCCACGTAACCGTTTGGCCGCGAACGAGGGTAACGAGGGGTGAGGAGCAAGGACGAAAGCGAGCCGTGTGAGGGGCTGCCACATCCTAGATAGCTCCTCATGTGTCTCCGAGGAAAAAGGTCTCAGGGGGGACGCGGCAGTGCGGCGTTCAACCCTCTAAAAAACCAATCATCCAGCCTGAGCAAAATGGGAGAAGATGCCTTAACATGTCCAACCCAAATATTCAGGCGGCCTGGAGAAACATGGCCGACTGTTCAGCGTTCGCCCCCGACAGAGCGGCAGCCGCGAAGGGGTGCCGCTCAGCAGGAACGTGCGTCTCAACAGCCGATCGCCCCCCCTCTGATGTTGTGATAAACATTCTGTCCTCCTCTGGAGCATCAAAGGGACGCCGCCAACGAGGGAGCGTCTTTGATAGCTCTACGAGACTGCGTGACGATCCGGAAGTCCACGGGGGGTTGCCCGGCGGAGAGTCCCGAAAACATCGCGAGATCGCCCAAGGCCTCTCGTCAAACGGCCGCAAAGCCGTACGGCTCGCCGCACCGCTGAGAAGAGGACGAAGGCTGCCGTCTCGCGAACGAGCGGCGGGATCTCTCGCAGTCACGGTTCATGCGCTCGTAATGAACGCGCAAACCATCCACAAAAGCCGGCTCAGCATGCGCTTGCGGCAACAAACGAGCCAGCGATCGTGTTCGTAACAGAGAAGTGAGAAAGTCACCACTACCCAGAGACACACGGCCGGAAAGACGTCCCGAGGGAATACTCTCGACAGCCGTGTGAGAGAAATTTTGCTCTTTTAGAATCCCGGTTTGCCCAGGGAGGACCGCGGCACAACCGTGCACTCAGTATCAACTCGCTGGAAAGCAAAAATGCCGGTCTAGCCGGCTCACAGGATCAGCTGGTGATGACAGCGGCAGCGGTTCAGCATAACTTCTTTCTGACCGGCAGCAGTGATAACAGCAACAGCGTTCTCTCGTAGTAGTATTTTTCTTTTTATGAATGAAAGCTCGTGAGGCGAGGCTCCGAAGCAAAAATCTGAATGAGTGGATACATGCCGCCACCTTATATACCCGTTTGTACGGGGGAGTGGCGTTGCATGCAAATTCCACTCGCCAATTCTCATTGGCCTTTTCTATAAAGCTCAGAGGTGAATGGTCACTCAAGCGAGTTCCCATATGTAACGTCGTAGTGAAACGACTGAAGGGGAACACTCTGTTCTTCCTGTCGTCCATCGCTAAACCACACAGATGCTCTGAGGTACATGTTTAGTTTTAAGGTTAGTTTTAAGTATAACAGTATTCTGGGAAAAAGTAAAAAAAAAAAAAAAAAACTTTCTTTATTTAATCTCTACATTTTTTTTTAACAGTAGACCTGAACATGGCTCTAGACATTTGTTTGTTTTCTTATTGTTTTTTGAATCTGAATACAGTTTTCATTTTCCGATCTTCTGTTTCATCTGTTATTCTTTCTGGCTAACTATACATTATTAAACATGAGATGTTCTGCTGTTGAGAGTTATATACAGTCTTTTCCACTATTTATGCTACTTTAATAGACCTACATGAATATGCACATGCACACATTAGAAAGAGACTGACACCAGGTAGTCTTAGTGCATTTTAAGATTTATTTGCATAGATTGAGTGCTAAATAAAGACAGTTTAACATTCAGATGCTTGAAATATTAATCAGGAGATGCAAAAATACATTTATTAAGAAAGGACAGTTGTATAAAGCAGTAAGAGTATTATTTTGTACATTTTTCATGCCGGTCTCATTTTTCAAGCCGCTCCATCACTTTCTTTATCCAAGGCTCGTCTGGATTCACGCAAAATTCTAAACCTTTATTTGTCGTAACTCTGAGGGAAGAAAGTTCAAATTTTCACATTCACATTTTGCTGGCATTCACAAAATTGATTTTATCATTTGTCTACAATTTAACAGGAGCATATGGCAGTTTTTCTAAATAATATATTTTAGAGTTGCTTACACAATGCCTGCTTGAGGGCACTGCGAACCTGTCTTCTCAGCACTCACAATTTTATTGCCTGGAATCTCAAAATCAATCAAATTGAAGCAGCACCTCTCAGGAAATGTAGCAGCTGACTTAGCTGTTGGTGAGATAAAATGTATTGTTAAAATTTCTATATGGTTTCTAACTGACCATATCCAACCCTGTATAAAATATGTTAAATATAAATATGTGCAGATATTACTAATTTTTCAAAATAAAGGTCTTTTCTAGGACTTTAGGTTTTGTGAAGTACCATTCTTCTTATGTAACCCTATCTGACTGGTTAATCAGCATATTGGTTTGTTTCTGGGTTCATTCAAGATTTTTCTATATATGTTTGGTTGCTTACTGAGGATTACAAAGTTCATTGAGGAACATGCAAAGCTTCTACTATGGTACCTGGATGTAAAATGATTTTGTTTTTAATTTGATCCATTTTAAATCACTTTAAATTTATGTTCAACTTTATATATTATATACATAATAATTTAGTCTTAAAAGAACTTCAAGAGAACTTACGTGCAGCCTCAGAATGCCAGACCATCAGCAGGACCAGCCCGAACACCAGATACAAAGTAGATGCCCTCATGGTTTCTGATCTGAAGCTGATCTTGAAGCTTTAATAATGAGTTGTTATAGATGTCTGAGACAATCTGAGTCTGCACCAATGCTTTCGGATGTGATGCTAGATAGGAACTCAGATCTGTGGTTTGATAAGGAAGTGTTCTGCAGTGCCCCTCCTTTTCTCCAAAGCCCACATGGAGAATCACATTTGCTATGCTGGATCAGTGCTTTATCGGAAAAAGGTACAGTTCTGTCGCTGGGATGGTACCCTAACGTAAAAAAGTGAAAAGATACAAATATGTACTTTTAAAGTATAATTTAATATGTGCCTTTAAGATACCAATGTGTACGGTTTAGGGGTAAATAAAGTACAACGATGTACCTCTTTCCTTTTGTACCGTAGGGTACTGGCCCAGCAACAGAACTGTACCTTTTTTTCTGAGAGTGTGCAAGCAGAGATCGTGACAAGATAAAATTCAGGTGTCACAAGTTTACAGCACATCTTTAAACTATGCAGTTTTTTGTTGATGGCCATTGCAAGAAAGAAAGTTATACGTCTTTTAATTCCAAGTAATTAACACTTTAACGTCTTAATTAATTAGTTATGAAAAAATAATGTGATTAAAATATTTTAAAGCACTGGCCTCATTGAAGTCAAGTAAGATAAATATAAATTAAGAAAAATAATTCTAATTAATCTCTTTAGATTATAAATATATACTTTTACTTATTTAGATGATTACTGTATATATTTATATACATGTACTGTATACACATTAATTCATACATCTCTCATACTCGCATTGCAAAATCATTGAACCATTACATCATTATTATATTTATTTTTATATATATATTTATTTTTATTCTATTTCTATTCTATATTTACATAAATATTCTATTATTACATAAATAAATAATCATATTCAGCCATTAAAAATAATGTATTTTGAATGTACAGAATGTATATTTAAATAAATAAATAAATCTAGATAAATACAAATTTAGAGAATAATCATTTAGATAAAATTCAAATTATTTTCTATAGATTTTTACTATATATTATACTTCTACTTCTATTACTGTATTGCCTAAATACAAGATTTTTTTTTAATCAAGTTCCCACACAAGTCTTATGTAATATGTTTTCATGTATAAAAATACCACTATAGTGGTTTAGATAACGCTGGTAAAAAAAAAAAAAAAAAAAAAAAAAAAAAACTATTCAGAACAAAAACATCCTGTTTCTCACAATCAAACATCTATTTTGGTCTGTCACTGATCTATGTGAGGTTCCAATTTTTTCTTTATCTGTTTATGGTAACACTTTACAATAAGGTTCATTAGTTAACATTATTTAACTACATTAGTTAACATGAACTAAGAATGAACAATACTTCTACACCATTTACTGATCTTAGTAAATGTGAATTTCAGTATTTACTAATGCATTATTAAAAACACAAGTTGTGTTTGTTAACATTAGTTAATGCACTGTGAACTACTATGAATTAACAATGAACAACTGTATTTTTATTAATAAATGTTTTGTTCATAGTTTGTTCATGTCAGTTAATACATTAATTATTGTTAACAAATGGCACCTTATTGTAAAGTGTTACCCTGTTTATAATAGACGTATTAAATGCTTTTTACATATTACATAAAGGGTCATTCTTCTCGAAATCATGGGAAGTCATGTGAAATTGTCAGATGAAGGTGGTGCATATTAGCATCTTAGCCTGATAAAAATTAAGATCTCTGCACTGTTGGCCTGTTGTTGTTTATTATATGTACCCTCATTTTCATGTGCAGTAAATGGCAT